>JANZLX010000005.1:22464717-22482986 GCA_025531955.1 Erythroxylum orinocense
TATATATATATATATTAATAGTTACATGTCATTGGCTACTATAATATTTGGCCTAATATTAAAAGTGATCTAATAATTTTTAGGTCGATAGGCCTAAATCATCTAATTATATATAGACTATTATATATGTAGAAACCCATATGTTTCCTAACCTATGATGGATAAATTAGCAATAAGCTTTATATAAATAAGTGGTTATGATTTCAAAGAGTGCATAGGGATTTCTTTTCTAATATCCCATTATTGAAAAGGAGACAACCTATATGCATCTTTAGGAAGATTCAAAGCTAAAAGGAATACCTCATTCACATTTATTCCAATAAATTCAGGTATACTTCTACAATCAAGTTTATCTTGATAATCTAACATGATGGATCTAGTTTCATATTATAGATTTTATATTGAAATTTAATAAAATATACATTCCATCCTTCATGAGAGATATATTCTCTGCAATATTTGATTCACTTAACATTTTTTATGATTTTATAATATAGATGGACTTATTTCGCAAGAAATTATTAGTATAATCAAGGTTTGTATAAATATGTATTTTATTTAACCTTTGACTTAAAAATCATTATTTGGTTAACATATGTTATTCGTACTTTGTTACATGGATGCTATTAAAATCACTTCAATATGTTTGGAAGCATACATGGAATAGCTATAGTTTTCTTATTACCTTCTTTTGAAATTGACATTAAAGAATACTTCTTATTAGGAAGAAAAGAGCAATTCACAAAGACTAATTCACAAAGACTAACTCAACCTATTCATAAAGTTTAAAAGGACATTGTATTATCTTAATTAAACCTTTTGAGTTTTTTACTAATATTTTTGCTTTGTTTAAGTGTAAGTCTAGTGTAATTGGTACAAATTGTCATTTGAATTCTGATACTAATTGTTGAAAGATTAGAAAATAGGAATAAAATTAATAATGAACACACTTGATTAAATGGTATATTAATGTTTGGAAGATAAAAAGTAGTCCAATATAAGCCCAAAAATGTTAAAATTATGAATATATAAACTTAAATTAAAGAATAAATTATTTCAAATATTATAAACTATAAATAAATATTAAATTATTTTAAGAGTCATTTTACAATATTATATGTTATGAGATATAAAAATACACACTTATGTATTTTACTATAAATTGTGTTATTTACATAATTCAAATGATTGTTATGTAAATGTAGTGAGTTAAGGATTACATGCACATATTTTTTTATTATATAACAGTTCAATATAATTAAATATTGTTGCAAACAACCATATTGAAAATAAAATACACGAGTATCATTTTCATTTGGTTATGATATATAATGTTAGAAAATAAAGGTTGACAATAAAATTATAAAATTTCAGGCTTCCTCTCAATTCATCCTCATTCATGAAATTCATAGTCAAAACATAACACAAAATTAGGAGGGAATGCATTAGTATGGTTAGAACTGGGAACATGCTTCCTTTTGGATTGATAAATGGACCATATATGGACCTTTAGAAAATTGGAATGACTTGACTTTAAGACATAATTCACCTGAATGCCATAGTAGCTAAGGCCACATCAATTTGCAGCACCTACTCAAGCTTCCTTTATATTCAATTTATGATACAAGATGATAATGAGGATAAATTCATCTAGAGTTTAACAATATTAGGTGAATTCACAAGTGTCTCTTACAAGACGTTGCATAGTGTGATTAACCTAAATGTTGTATGGGGTAAGGACTTACTTCCTCGTAAACTTTATGGTTAGAAGTTAAAGACAAACACCATACAATGGATAGGCTAGGAAGATTCTTCACATTCCTAACCTATCCTTTGTAAAATGTCAATGGAAACCTTTAATAACTTGTTGTTTCAATGTGACCTTATTAGAATAGTTTGGAAAGGAATATTAATCCTACCCAATCTAGATAATGTCATATTAAGTTATTACGATATAGTGGAATGGAGTTTGAAACTTAGACACATACCTATCCTTATGTCATTGTACTATCTGGTAACATATATATGGGATGAAAGAAATAAAAGAAATCTTCTCAAATCAGAGCCTAGTTAATGATGCATTCTCCAACATATTGAATAATAAGATTAGACTTCATATCTACTTGTTCAAGGAAATGCATAAATTTAGCTTTATAATCAGCTCTAATTAGAACATTCCCTGAGATAACATCTTAGTGATTAAGTAAACTATTTCTTGAAAACTTTATGATATGTTTTGTTGATTTAGCTAGCTTAAGTGTCAGATTGTAACCTATGCTAGTCTCTAAATGACTCTTTTATATACTTTCTTAAAGTAATAATTGAATTAATAGAATTGCTAAGAGTACAATTTAAGTCTTAGCTTGAAAGCTTACTAATTAGAGGGAGTTGCAATTATAGATAGAAAACGTGAGAAATACAGTTTGAGCTTAATACAATATAACAATATTGTGTTTCATACCTCATCCTTGTCTTACAGATACCAAGCCTTTTTCACTTGGGAAGATAGTCTAAAAGATAAGCCCTTACCAATAGCAGTAAGTTTAATCTTCAATATTATCTTCCTTGTAAGCTCCTCCTTACTGGAAGACATATTGCTGAAAACTCTAGGGTTTCTTTCACACAAAATATCATGTACAATAGTTACCAAACCACATATGAATAGAGGGTAATCATCTCTTAAGCTATTTTCCAAGTTGTTAGCAAAAGTCGTAAGGGCATTGAATTTTAAATTTAGTTTGAAATGCGTCCCATAGTCCCCTGGTGTAATAACAGTTAAAAAATAGGTGATCCAAGTCCTCCCTCAGGTGTGCACAAAGGAGGCATGACTTATCCTTTACTAGGAACTCAACAAAGCATCTAATATTTAAGTTTACTTGTTGCTACCACCCAGAGTAAGAAAGCACAAGAAGGAGCTGTAACTAGTTTCCACACTAACTGAAACTAGCTTACCCAATGCATTATTTCCCTATCATTAGCCTTATATGATTTACTGGAGAAAACTTCATTCCTCTCTAATTTCCAAATGATTATGTCATGTGCAATAGAATCAGTTTAGTAAGCAGACAAGTTAGTTAGTAGCTCCAATGGTTCTTATGTTGTGTTTATTGGCTAAACCAAGATCTTTATGTAATTATAGTTTATACTTTTGTGTTATCAAGGAATAACGATTTTTGGTGTTGGAAATGTATACATTGGTATAAAAGTCCTATATCCAACAAGTTATCATACCAAAAATAAGTGTTTTCATCATTTTCAGTATGACATTTAATGGAGAGATGTATGTTGTCCCTTAACTTTAGGATTTTCCCTAATGTGTAGGAACTGTTGGCTTTAGTGTGTACTTTTAGATGCTTTCACCCTTTATGAGGTAATAGTGAAGCCATTTTACCCAAAGGTTCTCTTTATCAATGAGAATTTGTCAGATTTTCTTAGTTTGTAGTGATTTGTATGTTGATTTTAAATAAGTGATTCCCAATCCCCTATACTTTTTTTAAGCACAAACTATAGAGCATTTTACTTTAAGGCTCTTCCTAGGACCATTAAGGCCAATCCGAAGAAGATGCCTCATGTTTTTGTCAATCTCCTATCAAATTCGGTTTGAAATGGCCAAATTAGAGCACCAGTAAGTATAAAGGTTGGATAAGACATCAATTATCAATTAAATTATTCCCTGATAGGAGAGAGCTTTATATGTCAAGTTTTTTAGCTTTCTATATATTTCATCCATAAAAGGGCATAGTCTTGATAAAAAGAGCTTTATAGAAGAAATAGGGACCCCAAATATGTAATAGGGAGATGTCTTATAAGAATGTCAGATGAAAACTTCTTAATTTATTCATGCTGAGAGCATAATTTTACTCTTCGAGGGATTAAAGCTCAGGCTAAACATAAGTTCAAAATCCTTTAATACCTTGAATAAGAGATTGATGGAGTCCATATTAGCACCACATAGGAGAAGCAAATCATTAACAAAGGACAAATTAACTAGATCCAACTTACTGCATCTATAATGATATCTAAAGTTGGCTTTAGCTTGAGTGTTAAGTCTTATTAGTCTTGATAAGACTTTGATGGCTATTGGGAACAATTAAGGGGATAAGGGGCCCTTGTCTTAGTACTTTAGAACCCCACGTAGTCTAGTTGGCTCACTATTGATTAAAATAGCATGAGAATTAGTTATAATGAATTTGGAGCTAGGATATAAATTTGTTAGGGAATTTGAAAGCTTACATTACTTGAATAAGGAAGATCCGATAGATTGAGTTAAAAATTTTTGAGAAGTTCACCTTAATAGCCCCATTATTGGTCATTTTTATTTGTTATCCCTTAAATAACTCCTATATTATCAAGATTTTATCACTCATTCTTCTTCCTTGAATGAATGTTGTCTAGTTGGGATTAATCATTACACTAAGGAGTTTTTTTAGCCTATTTTCCAAAATCTTAAAAATAACCTTCTATATTATAATGCAACATGATATAGGCCTGAAATCATATAAGGAAGTTGGATTAGGCACTTTGGGAACTAGTGTCACGTAAGTTTTGTTTAACTTTCTTAACATGTGGGGGATTTTGAAGAACTCTTCTATTACTTCAATTAATATCTGTCCTGTGAGGTCCTTGGTATCTTAGAAGAATCTTGTGTTAAACCCATCTAAGCACGGTGCCTTATTTGGGTGTAGATCAAATATGGTTTCCTTAATCTCCCCAAATGTAACCTCCCTCGTTTGATCCTGTTTTAAGTAATTAGAAAAAGAGTTACTTAAAGATTGAATTAGCACATCAGGAATGGACCTTACCTCCTTAAAATCTCCAAATAGATTGTTAAAATGGTTAAAGGCAAGCTCCTTGAGTTCCTCTAAGTTAGAGATTGAATTCCCTTCATTATCTGTTAAGATGGTTAACTCATTTATGTTTCTTCTCACCTGCACTGTATTGTAAAAAAATTTGGTATTTAAATCACCATCTTTACGCCATTTGATTCTTTCCTTCTGCTTAACTTACGGACTAAAACACTCCAAGGCCTTATAATACTCCTTAAGTGAAGATGCTTCTAAAGTCCTTAAACCTTGGTTGGTAGGATTAGTAGTCAAGTTAAGTTGAAATTCCAACAACGAGCTTAAATATCTTACGTTCCACTGAGAGATTGGTAAGGAGTCCCAATTGTTTAATGATATTAGAGCTTGTTTAAACTTTTCCAAAGTCTGTTGGCAAGTATAAGCTTTGGATCCAGTCATTCTTTGCTTCAATTCCTCTTGGATCAAATGTGTGAAGTTAGGATGTTTATGCTAAGCATTGAAGAATCTAAAAGGAGCATTCCTTTTTGGTCCAGTACAATTCCAGGAAAGTGATTATAGGGATATTATAAAAGATTAAACAGCTATGGAATTCACTGGAACTAAAGGGAAATTGTCTTAACCATTCAAATTTTAGAAGGCTTCTGTCTAACTTTTTTCCGATGATGTACTTTCCATTTTGTTTGTTTTACAAAGTGAAGTGACTTCTTGCATGGCTCAGATTCTCTATTCCCAGTGAGCTGATAAGCTTAAGTAAAGGATTATCCCTAAGCTTGGCTTTAACTAGAAGGCCATCAGATTCATTAGCATACTTATACCAATTGAAGTCCTCGACAATGATCCATGGAAATATGATCCCTATATTTATTCTTGACAAGTCTTGCCATAATTATTCCCTTTGGAATTCAAAATTGGAATCATAAAATGTAGTAATAGTTATTATAGAGTTGAAAGAGGAGCACCATACCTCATAATGGATGTATTGGTCTGAGCATTCCTAAGCATGAAGCTGGAAAGTTTGAGGATTGAAGGTAGTGATCATTCTGCCATTGTAGTGATTACTATGATTGCTCAAAGTCATTCATTCATTGTTAAGGAACCATAATCCCTTAGCCAATTGCTCCAGCTTTGTTTTAGTTTCAAGTAAACCAAAAAACAGGCTTTTAAGGAATAAAAACTCCTTTAGGGCCTGCTATTTATTTGGGTTGCTTAAACCTTTAATGTTCCACAATAATAGATCCATGAGCAAAGGGTAAGGCTAGTTTTTCTTCTTTGACTTTCTCTCCTTAACTTTTCTTATTTGGTTGGAGGTAACAGGGGATGCAATATTATTCTCTGTAAGGTTCTTATCCTTCATATGTTGACCTTTTTTCTTTCCCCTCTTCTAAACACAAAATGGGGTAACTTGCTAAGTCTTTAGGGATGCCTGATGATGCTGAAGCTCAAGTAAGGATGAACTTGGTTTTGATTGCTTCTTAGGGATCATAGACTTTAAGGCCTCAGAATTCTCAACCTTATGTGGCTCCGCAAGCATTTCTTAAGGTTTCTTTTCCAATTTAGGTATCTCCTTCCTATTGGTTATTTCCTCCACAATCTTAGTGGAATCCTAATTTTTAGGAATCCATTTCCTACATAACTTAATTTTTAGGCATAGGATAGCTTCATTATGTCTTAAACTAGATTGCTCATTTCATCTACTCTCAAGTATTTGACATATTTAAGTAGCTAATTTTATAATTCCACTTCAATACATACATGCGCATATCCTATTCGATTTATATTAGCATTATTTTCATCCAAGGATAAACGTTTATCTAGCTTACTAGGAAGGTAACGTAGGCCTTCAGTTTACCAATATTCCAGGGGGTACTTTGTGAAAGTTCACCTAGATTGGAATGTTCTTCGTGCATACCTTGTCTAGGTTAACTCCATGTTTTTATTTCTGAATGAAGAAAGGCCTATCTTGTACATGCCACCAATCTCCCTCAATGATCTTATTAGCTTGTTCTTAAATAGATAATTTGAATAAGAAGAAATCATCTCCACTACTGAAAACTATTTCCAATCTATGCTTGGGGCAATTAACAGTAGCCCAACTCTTAATCTGAGGGGGGGAAAAAACATCTTTTCTCCAAGAAGAATCCCACAATGGTAGATCTCCATTTCCTGACTCCTACAATCAACACTTCACATAGAGGAGCAACAATCGTTGATCCCTCAGGAGAAGGAGATATATTTAAGCCTACACGATGTATGAGGGTCACCAGCTACCACTTTTTCCCAAGCCAAGCCTTTTAGGTTAACAAGTGAGGGGACAATTTTCTCTAAAACAATTAGAGACTTCTCATTTGAGGTTGGAGTAGAAGAAGAGGTTTGCATAGTAGTTGTTTGATCCGAGGGAAGGAGGGAAATGTAACTTGGGATTCTAAGTTGAGGTTGTGATTACTAAAAGGTGAAGTTGGTGGGAGAGCTATTAGAGGAGGAGGCCATTCCAAAGGAAGAAAGGAGATAGGAAAATAAGGTGACTGGAAGTTAGGAACGATGAACGGTGTCTAAAACAAGTTTTTTAAAAAAAGGAAGGTTAGGTGAAACTTGTTAGTGAGAGGCCAGAGGATAATTGCTTGCCTTTCAAGGCTCAATACATATTTTCATTCTTCAAAGAAAAAAAAAAAGTGATATACATTTGATACTTAAGTAAGCAATTGAGTCCTGCCCCATTTGCAGTTTGGTCCTTATGCATTGTTTTAGTTATTTAGTCTATTTTTTTATTTTTTTATTTTAAACCCAAACATTAGTTATACTTTCAAATTGACTCAAAACTAACAAAAGTCAAACTAATAAAATGAAAATTAATTGGGGCAAAATTTAAATAAAAGATTGAATTCACAAAACAAGATAATTTTCATATACAAATACGAAAATTAATAAAAAAACATTAAATTAACATATTTTAATTATATTTTAAATTTTATTGAATTTGTAAACAATAATTATAAATACAATAAAACAAAATGAGATATATAAAAAATTAAGTGTGGGATGAAGATGAGTTCCCATACCTGAAAGTCTTTAGGCCTGCAAATAACTGTGGAGGTCGTCTACAACAAAATTTGAGGGCTACTCTGTAATAACCTATGCGACGTACTTTGCTTATGAGTCACGCGTCCTTTTTATGCTAAGAATTACAAGTAGCTTCTGAAGATTAGTGACAATTTATGAAATATCATTGCCTTAACAGAAACACACAGCGTTTTCAAGTCTGAAAACAAGGTCCTGATAAGATCCACAAGTCCCTATTTTCTGTAGTTTTCCATATTGCTTGCAAGCTGATGGGCAGGAAACTTGAATGGTTTCCTAAATTCTGGTGGAAGTCTAACTTTCGACCTTGCCTTGCCTTAATACGAGTCAGTTGCTTGCTGTTATATAAACCCAAGGATCCCTCCCCATACAAACCTGCCAGCTCCTTATGTAACAAGTTTGCAACATGCGAGTACCTCCACAAATACGATTAACTTTGCGACCTACAGCCTACTAAAGTAGGTATACATATAGTCTTCTAATACTTTCTCTGAATCTAGTTGCATCTACCCCAGTTGCGAACTCCAAGTTCATCACCGTAAACTTGATCTAGGGAGGGAGTTATCTATAGACATAATCAGGTCTGTGGTGTTTGAAAATGCAAACGATTGACCCTTAGCCCTTGAACCTCTACCAAAGAACATAGACTCGTACAAGGTGAAGAAAATATGTGAAAAGGTTAAAAGGGGTATAGTATATGAAGACTTTCTCAACAATAAAAAGATCCCCCGTATGTTAGGAAGAGGCAACTTCAACAGTCAAGAGATCTTGTTTCTCGGAAATCAATGCATACCATGATAATTTCAAGATAGGGATGGGACACAAGCCTGTATCCTATCAACTTTACCCTCATCAGCGTAGGAAGAACTTGCATTTCTACCCCACTTAACCCATCACAATAGGCCACATATTGGTGCTTCATTGCCTGTTATCTTGTGTAAGGATTGTTGTTGAAACATATTTCTTGCCCCATATGCCAGCATCAGTTCCAGAGTTAAAATGTCTAAGTACAAGAAAATGAAGTACATTCAACTCTCTCGAAACAGACCTACATAGCGTAATGAAAACCATGAAAAGCAAGGCTACCCAACGTGAAAGTTCTTTAGTCAACGTGACAGTATGTGGAAAAAGAGATGATTATGCGAATCATATCAAACAGATTGTTGATGATTCACGTCTTCTAATTGTAAGTTTGCAGGTCTCTTACATACCAAAATTGACACACAGAAAGACTGAGACCAGACAAAAAGAAAAATAAGATTCATTGTATCAAAATTGATGGTCGTTCTGCATGATTTTCACAGGCTGCAATTTTATCTTCCAACTTTCCAGGTAGGTTTTTCTACATAAAGAGAACAAACCATCTCCCAAATGATGACAACAAAAAACTCGAAATATCTGACATATCTATCAGCATGATAAACATTAATTACCTCCCGACTGGATGTTAACTCACAAGCCTATGGACCAAAAACTTTTATTCTTCAAGGGAAAGAATCAATAATGTTGTAAGTGTGGCAATCTATGTTCATGGAAACTTGGTGCTGAAGGTGGTAGTAGATCCTGAAACTCCAATTGGACGATTTGAAGGGACCGGGTGTTGCAGTACAGGAATGTGACTCGTAAGTGCATATGATTGCTGTCCACCAGCTACAAATGGTTGGGGCATGCACAGCTGCAAGGCTTGGCCAGCTGCACCAATTTCAAACATAAGATTAATAGAATATAAATATACTCAAGCGCCATAAAATTATGATAAATAAACAAGGTTGGACAACTTAATTGTTTTACAAATGTATGCTTCCATCATAGTTTTCCTTTTAATCACACTTTTAACTTTCCTAAGTTGACAGTATCTAGTAATTTAACTCATCGTTATATATCAACTTTACAAAAAGTAAACTGCTGTATACAATGAGATCTGGATAAGCAACAATTAGAACATCAATAGCCTTTATGAAAATCAGCCAGAAGCTCCTGCTTTATTTCATATCCTTTTTTATTTGATTTCTTCAATTTTGGTGGGATCACTGTCCCAAGAGAAGAGGAGGATTTCCAGTGGCCACTTTAACTGCCCAATTCATGAGCCTTAACAAAAGCAAAGCAGGACACCCTCATCATTCCCACATTTCATGACATCGGGAACAATCTAAGTTTTTACTTTCTTTTACTATTTCAATGCCAATGGCAAAAGGATAATACTTTTTGCACCAAGATATTATGCAAGCATTGATATTGTATAATTTGACATTCTGCTGCAATTCTTTGGAACCTATTGTTCAATGGTGTGATTTTCCGGATGGCAGTTAGTTCTCATGATATTCTCATAATATCAAATAGTTAACTCAGCTTGTCTAAATCTGGATTACAAGGCAGCAAGTGAAATGGAAATGGAAACAAACAATTCCTTGGAATGGATCGCATGGTCATAATGAAGATGAAAACTTTCTTTTACCTTGGTGCTTTGGATATTGCACCTGTTGAGTCAACAGCGGACGCATAGATACAGGTGAGATAGCTGCTGCATTTGCAACTAAATCCTTCCACATGAAATAAAAAGGCAATTTGATGATCGTCAGTTTCTTTAAATTCGCAGCATAAGAATCTCAGAAAAATATAGAAAATACACATAAAATCAGGCAGAAAGGGTTATAACATATAAAGAAATCAAACAGCTTAATTGTTATGCAGTTTAGCAGGATCACAGCAGTATCTTACTTAGGCAAGCCCGCATTTCAGAAAAATGAATGAAACCTATCAGTTGAAAAACTTTTTACAGCATGTGGATATGCCCACCCAACCAAAAGAAAGAGGTGGGGAAAAAAAGATGCACTGTTCACTGGCATAACAAACGAATTATCTTCATAATTAGACATTCAAAATCACCAGCTCATTGATATTCATAACAATTATATGTGATTGAAGGTTAAATACCCATATATGCATCATAAAGCATGTGAAATAATCGGAGTTTTTGCTCCATCCAACATTGAATGAGAAAACCAAGACTGTATTTAACTTTAAGCAAAGCCTTTGTACAGGATTTCATCAGAGCCACTAAACACAAAATTTCAACTAAGATTGTTCTAGGCACTATCTGAAGGTTGGACAACAGAAACTTGTCCCTCCCCTCAATGATTGCTGTCCATCGTGGCCAAAAGAAAACCTAACTTTGAGCTAGACCGAAGGGCTGTATCTCTGTTAGCTGTAAATAAAGAAGTAACAACAGCACACTGCTTTAATCATGTTATGTATCAAGCTTACATGAACTGGTTGCACATAAACAAGCTGCTGCCCAAGTCGTCCAACCATGACCTACAAAGAGACAATGTGAGAGGGTAACTTCTGTTGTCCAGTATCCGCCTATATGTTAAAAATCTCTCATGTTTCTAGTAATAGAAACTAAAATCTGATTGGACGAACAAAAGAAGGTATGCAAATAAATTTTCTTTTACTCACAGGTGGTGTATTTTGGGGTACATATGTCTGTCCAGCTTGAACAGCAGGATACTGACCAGTATATCTTAGGGTCTGCGTCCTGCTTCCCATGTGCCCAACGGTCTATGACAGGAAGGAAGCATAATGAGAACTACAACTGAATTAAAACAACGTGAAGATAGATAAATTTCGATACTCTCATCCTTTTTCTACAGCATTACAACCTAAAAGTAGAATAGGCTAGCTTCCAACCAGGAAATTCCTTATGAACACCAAACTTACTAACAGCTATTACCTATTTTTAGAGCAGTTGACCAAAGTCTATATCATGCATTATGTAAATCTTGAGTTTAGTTCCCCAAGACTTCTCAAATTTAAAGCTGATAAATTAAAACATAATGATACCCAGGGTGATAAAATAAGGAAAAAAGTGGCATATCAGTATATATACAATACTGAAGCCAATTGAAACTTATGCAGGCAAAACAATTGAAAAGGCCTTTAAAAGGATTGTTTGCTTAATGTCAAATTACAAAAGAAGTAGGGAAAATTAAATTATCTACATACAGGTTGTGAAAATTGAGATCCACTGCCACCATTTCCTGCTGTCAAGTTATTAAATGGAGAAAACTTGGAAGTAACAGATGGCCGAAGTGCAAAAGGGTTGATTCCAACTTCTTGTTGAGCAGCAGCAAGGGGTGTCACAGTGGGGTTGCTAGGTATGTAAGCCATGCTTGCAACTGTTGGCAGTGCTGGAGGAGTAGCAGATATAGGATTTAGAAAAGATGGAGAGAATATCTTTGCTCCTGGATTTAGTTTGAATTCCTGAATTGGAAAAATACTGAAAAATCATGATCTGGGTCATAACAAAAAAATTCCAATGAATACAAGAAATCTCAAACTTTACAATGAGACATCCATAACAACTATTAGCCATGTGTTCATGGTTTATGACAAGGCTGTTCAATATTGTAGAGATTAAATAGCCTATGATTCAAAAAAATGCAACTTTGTACAGTTACCAAGATAATAACTACCTTAGAGCTTTTATTGGATTCAGTACTTTGTGGAGACACTACACTACTCGAAGTAGATGAGCCAGAATGTGACTCCAAGGAAACATCAAGCACAGAGTTGGGAACTGTTGAAGCACTTGAACAAACAGGACTGGTAGAAATTGTGGATACAGAAGCAGGCCTTTCACCATTGTTCAGGATATTAAGTGCATGAGCAGGATCAGCAGATACTCCATTACAGAACAGGTTCATGATTATCTGCCCTTTCTCAACATATTTAGCTTCACTGGGGCCAGAATCTGTTATGCACAGAGAGTAAACAAGCAAAACAGGGTACAAGCGAAAAAAAAAAACTATGAAGTACATTCAAATAGGGAGATACAAACTTGAACTGATACATGGTTACCAGGTCAGTCACAATGGAACTACGCAACTAATTTCTCAAACTATTATGTTGTTATGATCACTTATGACACGACGGCAATAAATAAATGGAGTTTGTAAATACCTATAATACCATAGAGTAATTTAGAATCTCCAATGTATGGTTGCTAATTTTATGACAAAAGGTATGAATTGCCACTTAATGTTTCTTAAGAAGTCTAAATTAGTTCCAACTGTTATCCATGGCATCAAGTTACACTTTTAACGTTTTCAAAATGGTACAAATAGCACCCTAAATTCTAACCAAGTTTTTGATAGCTTTTAGGATATAAGTTATAAATTTAGCATATGTCATGTCACAACTAGGCAATTTAGACCTACTAGGTACTGATGTTATCTTTAAAATAATTTCTTTAAACATTGGTTAAAGGTGTCACTTTTATATTAATGTTTCAAAAAAAGTTCAAATAAGCTCTTATCGTTATCTCTGTTACCACTTTCAGAATGCAATGAGTATTATTTTAATAATGTTAAGCTACAATGTGTACTATTTTAGTAACTTTAGGGAACTGATAATAGATAATGATAAAGATTTACTTAAACTTTTTGTAAAATATTAACTTCAAATCACATCTTTAGCCCAATTTTATTTATCACAATGTTGCACAAAAAATAAAATACATACAGAAGGTAGAGACATCTATTTGATTCTATACTGCACCATTAGCATCAAAATAATGCTAAAAACATAATGAACATGTACTCAATCAACATTTGATTTTCTAGTCAATAACCAAACATTTTAAGTCATTTCAACAATGGACAAGAACTTACTGATTGACCGTGGGCTTTGATCTTCATGAGTCTGCAAAAAGAAAATAAGTTACCATCATTTAATATCTGCATAAAAAGATCATGAACAGCATAATTCCTCCTTCTTAATGATCTTAGTTCTCAAACAAATAACTTAGTTATGCTTGTTTGACATACAGTCTTTTCTCTTTGAAACTCAAACTTCTCTTTGCTATGATCTTGATTGAACTGTGAACCTTCATCTCCTGTCTGTCTGTCAAATTCGAAAAGGAAAAAGTGCACAGAAATGTTAGATTTGAATGAACTACAGAACATTTAAAATATTGATTGAGAGTTGGAAAATTTGTTATCGAGCTCAAGCTCAAAACTGCAGTCTCCAACTGAACAAAAACACAGGTCCGTGTAAGAGTTTTATGCTTAAATTACTTACACCACAAAAGCCATACTCCTTAAGCAGTCCTTATGTAGGATCCAAAGGAACAAGAACTAAGGAATAAATTCTAATCTATCCTACAAATAAAAACATCAAGAAATAGATTATCAATTAGAAAAGGTTGATAGTATATACCTTCCATTAGTTGAGTCACCAGAAGTTTCTTCGTGCTGCATTAAGTAACAGATAAACAAATTGAAATGGATTCTAGAAGTACTAATGATGTTACCATGTCCAAGAAGACATGACACACACACACACAGAGATCATAGAAAATGTTTAAAGCATTTTGATTCATCCAATTTGTCACTGACATAAAGACTGTGGGACCATGACAATGCATCAGCTATTTGCAAATCACTTGCATTAAATCTTAATCTCATAAGCAATAAAACAAACACAAGTCATAAACAACAAATTCTATAATCATAACACAGAAGCCCATACCCATAGAAAAAGTGTTTGACGTCAAATATTGTACTTGACACATGGGAACATGCCTCTTACAAAAAACCTTCATAATGGACAAGAAGAAAGTTTACCCTTGAGATATTCAGTCTCTGCCTTTTCTCCTGTTCAATTTCCATGCTATTTCCAGAATAATCCAGCTTCATTTCTTTCTCTTCATGCTCTTTTGCAGATTTTGTAGGCATGAAACCAAAAGCACCACGATTGTTGGCTTTGGCTGAACCCCCACTGCAACAGGTACAGTGAGCGAAATAGAAGAAATACAAACACATAGATTCTGATTCTCTCATTCCGAATTGCTTCACAATTTGGACTAAAGTGACATCCTATTTTTTCTTAGAGAAATAGGTACCAAGAAGTACTAGATTTGCAATTAACTTCAACTCGGACCAAAAAGATAAACTTGTTTATTAAACAAAAGCTTGAACTTCTAGACATTAAAGCAGGTATCATTATTTAACACCCCACTGCTAGACATAGCAGTGTCATTTCCCCACAATTACTAACCGAGTAAATGACACTCAAAAAATGAGTTATTATTGTTCAAGCCAAATTTTTAATGTTAAAGCTCAAGCGGTTCAAAAAAGGCATAGCTTTTACTTGAACAGGTGAAATTATATCATATGTTTATATTGGAAAGCAGGAAATGCGATGTACTAATACAAACTTTTGCTGCAAAGGAATATAGGAAATAAGCAGAAGCCACTATTTATGGTCATAAAGAAAAAAGAATTTTAATTGTGCTACACACAAAAGAAAGAAAATTGCATCTGCTTTCGCAAACCTTAGAGGAACTTAAAGATTCAATCGAACACATTTAACCACATGACATCCTGCAAGTTAAACACATTGCAGAGAAAACTTCTCTCTAGTTATTATGTGAATGCAAACCTAACAACTAACTTCAAGAAAAACAGAAACAGTACCATAGCAACTCAAATGTCAATGAGGAGGATAGCGTGATCCTCCACCAAATCCAAAAAATGGGCAATACCTGCTTTTGTTCAGATTCTTTTTATCCAACATAAGCTCATTAGCTGTGATTTCCTCATGGTAAACAACCTTGGAAGGTTCACTCGCAACAACAGCTTCCATACCATCACCACTGATACTTCCAGCGACACCATCAGCTGGAAATAGAACTCCCTAAAAACGAACACAATTCATAATGAAGCTATAAGAAGGCATCACATCCAAATAATCAATAATGCTGTAAAGCAGAAAGAATGACAGACCTTAGCAACCACTTCAACGAGATCATCAGAGAGAATTACAAGTGTGTCTAGCAAACTCCCATTGCCTACATTGGCTTCACATTTTCCCTTTCTAGTTAACTTTGCTTCCTTCAACACAACACCTAAAACGGAATACAAAAATCAACCCCATAAATCTCTTTCCAATTTTCAAATATAGTATTCTTATTCAACCGTCGAAAGCCAATATCAGGCCATTTATTTATTTTTTATAAAACACATAAACCGAGATTAGATTCCAATCCGATCTCGTAGACTCGAATACAATTCTTCATATAAATCAAACCTCATGTACGGCTTCGACCAAAAACAAAAACCCAAAAACAATTTAAGAGATGCAGCAACCAATGTCAACAAAGCTCCAAGTTTTCAATATAAAAAGGAAAAAAGAATTTTAAAAAAAGCCCATGGTACCATAGTCGTTGCCAACAGAAGCAGTATGAAAGGTTCCAGAGTAGACAGAGCCATCTCTCACATGCACATCGACAGGGAGCCCGACTATACACACAGTAGCATACAATAAAGCCTCCCTCAGACAACTCTCTGTGTCAGCCTCTGTTCTGTTTTTCAAACCCATATCTTTGTTTTTCCTGTTTTATAAAAACAAAGTGAAGAAGAGAATCTGTTGGTGTGTAGGTTTTGAAGGTTTCTTCTTATTAATGGTTGTCTCCGAGTGTGCATGTACGAAGAGATCTGAGAAGTGAAGTTTGTGTTTTGTTATATGCTTTGGCTCGAAGCTCTTCAATCAAATCGAAATCGAATCGAAGGATCGCGTCTACTTTTATCGTGTGTAAAGATGACTAATAAATTGTTTGTTTCGCCGATAATTAAAAATTTTCGAATGGTAGTGTGTAATCGTAAAAACCTTAAATTGGAGAATATTTTATTTAATTTTAATTTTTTAATTTGTCTTATTTTAATAATTTTTATGTATAAAATTAATTTTTATTTAACATTTTAACAAAATTTTAAGTTAAAGTCAATTTTTTGTTTTATTAATTTTTAACAAATTTTATAGAAATTTAATATCAATTAAATCTTTTATTTTATCATTTTGTCTTTTAAATCATTGTGTATCACAAATTTCTTTGATATTTAACATATTTTGCAAAATATAATTTTTTTATAGTATACATTGTAGTCATGACTTTATTTTTTATTAGGATCTATAAAAAGAGAGGAGACATAATCCAAAGGTAAGTAAAATGCCGTAACACAACTGATAATGAAAATTGAGAAGAAAAACATCAAATGGGGAAAATAAAAAGTTCAACCTTTTTTAAAAAAATTATAAAAATAAAGTTTATGTGTTTAACTTATACAACTTAATCATATTTCAATTTATATTTAAAAATAAGCAAACTTTTTATCAAATCCTATAAGTTACATTTAGTAATTTATGAAAACATAGTAAGTAATTGTTAAAGATACTTACCGGGTGTTTTGACATTCTATCTTCCAGTTCACCTTGTAATAATTCTTTAAATATAGTATAGATTTAGTAAATAACAGAAATAAGTTTATGGATGTGATAAAATGGAGGTAGTGCTATAATATTAATGGGAACAGAAATTTGTAGTTAAGATATTCAAGAGAAGACAAAAAGTAATTGAATTGATTTTTTTTTAACGTACAAATATAAGATTTTAATTAAAGGAGCGGTCGGTTCGTATAAAGAATGGTAGTAAGAATGAGAATGAATATAGTTTACGAATATAAGATTTTAATTAACGGAGCAGTTAGTTCGCATAGAAAATGGTAATAGAAATAAAAATGAATATTATCATTATAATTATGATATTTGGTTAAGAAAAAAGAATTATTACTATTACCATTGATACTAGTTAGTTTGTAAAAAATATTGAGAAATAAAAATTTATTATATTTTAATTAATTTTATTGTAATTAATTAATTACAATATTTAAATTAATTAAAATATATAATTTAATTAATGAATGAATTATAATTTAATTAATTATATTGTAATTAATTAATTAATTAACATATAATTAAATTTTATTTTATTTTATTTTAATTAATTATGTTTTCATTCATTAATTAAAATTTAATTAATTATAATGTAATTAATTAATTATATTTTAATTAATTATAATATAATCAATTAATTAACCAATAATATTATTTAAATTAATTAATTAGTAATAAAAATATTTTTAAGAAAAGAGTCACTATTAATAAATGAGTTTCATTCCTCCACTAAATGGAGAATATAGAGAATTCCTAAAAAATGAGATATCAAACTATTGTCTCTATAATAATAATCAACAACTAATTATTCACTTTTCTTCCCTTATTAGTTAACTCCTTCTTATTAAACCTATGCATCTGGTGTTAAACCCCTAAGTTTCGGAGCACTTATCAGCTATCTTTACAGAAGGCCTTAGGTGGAAGGTTAGCTGGATTCACGCATGAAGGAGACATGCAAAAATACTAAGTGATGCGGAACCCCAAGACCCTTAATCGACCCTTAGAACTCGTTACCAATCAAATCAGAATTTGTTTCTCAACAAAGCAATCAGGTTAAGATTTGTTCTTACACCCAAGAACACTTATGACAAGAACCCA
>JANZLX010000005.1:22522656-22537332 GCA_025531955.1 Erythroxylum orinocense
TATAATCTTTACTGATCGGCATCGTTATCTACCTATCTATACCGCTCGGCATCAACAGTATATCAATGTCATTATTACTTTTCATTTCAATTTTCTCAATTCCTAATCATTTCACTTTATCTTTTTCCTAGTTCACTACAGCAGCTCTTCAGCGCAAACGCTAGGCAGTGCGATTGCTCGACCAATACGATCGCTCGATAGTGCGACCATTCAGTCAATGCGATCGCTCGGTAATGTGATCATTTAGTCGATGTGATCGCTCGGTAACGCGATCGCTCGGCCAGCGTGTCGCTCAGCCTCACCATTCGCATACTACAGTTTAGTCGATCAGTCTATCGATCGGCACAGTAAACAAACACATTAATCCCTAATGCGGGGCCGGGATGTTACACAGGCAGTAAATGTCTTGGAGATCCCCATACTATCAGGA
This sequence comes from Erythroxylum orinocense, assembly GCA_025531955.1. Classification (NCBI taxonomy): domain Eukaryota; kingdom Viridiplantae; phylum Streptophyta; class Magnoliopsida; order Malpighiales; family Erythroxylaceae; genus Erythroxylum; species Erythroxylum orinocense. Next base: position 22,523,087 of record JANZLX010000005.1, read on the forward strand.
AGTCCCACCACATAAGCATTGTCATTGATCTTCTTCAGAACCTAGTACGGACCATACTTCTTCGACCATAACTTGCTATAAACGCCCACCGGAAACCTTTCTTTCTGCAGAAATACCATGACCTCATTGCCAACAAAAAAAACTGGCTTCCTGCGATGCCGATCAGTTGCCTTCTTATACTTTGCATTAGACTCCTCTAGTTTCTGCTTAACCTCATCATGAACAGCCTGCCAATCGTTTGCCATCTTCTCTGCAGCGGCACATGGACTTAAACCTTCCTGGATGTAGCCTTTTCGTAGCAAATCCTCTACCTTCTCCTTCAAAATTTCGCTTTCCTTAAGACTCATTCTGTAGTGAGATATATTAGGTAGACTAGAACTAGGAATAAGATCAATTTGATGTTGAATATCCCGTAAAGGTGGCAATCCAGGTGGTAATTCCTCTAGCATCAAATCACCAAATTCTGTTAGCAACGGCGTCACAACTTTAGGAATTTGTACTGCATTCTTCTCTTCGTCACTAGCCAATGACACATGTTTGACAACTATAACATGCACTTCTTTTTTCTCCCTCAACTCAGCTTCAAACTCCTTCACAGTAGTGGAAATTGTAAAAAGGGTTCGCCCCTCCACTTTAGAAGCTTTGGCACGACCACTCTCTTTCGTTGGCAGCAAGGTAAATTTGACCTTGCCTTTCTCCACCTTGTAGATGTTATCTCTGCCAGTATGTTGGGCGTTAACATCAAACTGCCAAGGTCTACCTAGAAGCATGTGACAAGCATCTATATCGACAATATCATAGTAAACTTCATCAGAATATTTGCCGATAGAAAAAGGAATCTTACAGCGCTCCGTCACTTCAATTTCCTCACCAGGTCGAATCCATCCAATTTTGTATGGATGTTGGTGCTTCTCAACTCGTAGTCCCAAATTCTTAACAGCATTCCTGCCTACTATATTCTTACAGCTGCCACTATCAATGATAATATTAAATAGCTTACCACTAATAGTGTACCTACTTCGAAACAACTTATGTCGCTGTGAGTGTTCTTCCGGCTTAGAAGTCAGCATCAACTTTCTCATGACATAATTTCTTGCAAGATCATCGTCCTCTGTTTCATACTCATCATCTTCACCATCGGGTTCGTAGACTACTTCATCCTCCTCTCGATCAACCATATTAATGGTTTTTCTGCGAGGACAGTCACTGGATCTATGCCCTTGCTGATTACACTTGAAGCATTTACCCGGGATTGGTTTAGCATATAGATTATTGCCTCGTAGCTGTTCGTTTTGCCCATCTTCCTTCTGCTTACCTGTGGCCTTCCGCTCTCTTTTTACGTGTCATCCTTCTGCACACTTTTATTCTTGTCAAAAGAGGTTCTGGAGTACTCAGTATAACTTCTGCGAGAGGAATCCCCAAATCTACTCTTCTCCTGTAGCATCATCTCAGCCTTCAAAGCTATATTTTTGGCTTCAGTTAAGGATCTTAAAACCTGTACACCAATCTTTTCTTCAATCGCTGGCTTTAATCCACCTAAAAACCTTGCGACTTGTTGATCCTCAGTCTCCCTCAAGTTGTTACGTTCAGCCAACCTCATAAACTCGACAGTATACTCATTCACGGTCCTGTTGCCTTGACGACACCTCTGGTACTGTTGGAACAGGAGTTGCTCATAGTCAGGAGGAAGGTATTCTGCCCTTAGCAACCTCTTCATCTTCTCCCAGCTATTGATTTTTCTTTTTCCGACACGAACTCTTCGCTCTTGAACTCTCTCCCACCAAGCGGAAGCCCCACTTTTCAATCTGCAAGCAACCACCTTAACCTTCTTTTCCTCTGGGATGTCCATGTAGTCAAAGAATCTTTCTACCTCTGCAAGCCAATCTAAGAAATCTTCAATATTCATGCTGCCATAGAAATAAGAAATATCCACCTTCAATTTGTAGTCAAGGTTGTTACGATCATGGTTCCGACGCCCACGCCGTCCTTGGCCTACCATATCATCATCTGAATCTGAATCTTCTTCAAGAACAGGTTCGTTGATAGGTCGTTCTTCCGCACGATTCCTACCGCCATTCCTATTCCTATTACCCGCGATTGCCAGGTTTGCAATCTGATCAGCAAGTTCCCGGAAACGTTGGTCAATTCGCTCATTAATATCATTAATACGATCCTCCAACGCTTGAAACCTTCGATCGGCATCCCCTATCGCCTCAGTTTTACGATCACCGTCGCTAAAACCGCCGCTCCCTCTTCCTGCTATCGGAATCAACTAGGCTCTGATACCAACTGACGCAACGAGTAAAGCGTAAACACACAAGTTTCAATCTGAAACTTGAATTCAATTAAGAGAATCCTCAAAATATGAAGTTTTTCCAAAAGTCCCCAAAATAGTGTAGAAAAGAGTTTAAATAAGTCTCAAACCTTAAAACCCAAATAATTAAAACAATAAAGTTTGACTAAAAAAAACTGTTGACTATTTGAAGCCCATCAAATCTGCGAACTCTTTCATTTGGACTTCTGGCGCGCAGCCCATTCTTGGAAATCATCTGCAACACGTTCCACGTCAATAAATTTATGAAATAATAAAATTTCATAAAAATTATTAGCAACTAAAATGTCAAATATTTAGAATTTAAATAGTTGTTAGAGATAATAGTAGTTGAATTATTTCAAATCAAATGTACACCTAATATATATTGTACTTTGCATATTGTTTAATATAATTTAAATATTATTTATATGCATAAATAATATTTATTACAAAATAAAGTATAGTTAAAATTAATAAAAGTAATTTTTATTTTTATATTGCCAAACAATCTACTGTATGAAGCTCTTTTAAAAAAGTTGTTTTTCTAATTAACAGCTAAATAGTCAACTGACTTTTTAGAAAAGCTCTTTTTAAAAAAGCTCCACTAATAAAAGTTCTACCGAAATAAACTCATCCAATGAGGCACTTTTAATCACTCTTACTTCTTTTGAGAACAAAAGGTTATCTTCAGTAACTCTTGGCCACTCAAACTATATTTATTCGTTTTACCAATGAAGTGTCTCCTTTTATTGTGTCGTGTGTTTTATTGCATAGCATTTAATTAGAGAAGGAAAAACTACATACAGTATTAGTTAAAGGAATAAGTATGGTTAGAAAAGATATAAGTTTTTAATTCAGCTTATCTTTGGAATTTAGAGTTAGACAAAAATTATGGGCATATACATAAATTAATAATGGTGTGAAGATGTGAGGAAGAAACAAGTTTATTAAGCGAATGTCTGAGTTATTAGTACAAAAAAATCCTTATAATGCCAACATGATTGGAATTGAGTTGACCCTTCACTCTGGATTAGTACATTTAAATTCTTTAATCACGTGGTTTGTTTTTATTTGGCTAAATAAAATGTGATCAGATCAGCCGCAAGAAAAATGGTTTTTACTTTTTAGCTGATTAGGAGATTGTTCTTACGTTTGTTTAAGTGAGAATATCTACACTACAGTGAATTACAAACCGAAAATAACTTGAGTAAAAACAAGATAAATATTCTCTTGTCCGAATTTCCCATTTGTCCCATTCCTGACATGTTCGGTGGAAGGTTAGCTCTTTAAGAAGAGACAGAAGCAAGAAATCCTGTGTCTTCACTCTGGTTTTTCACCCAGTTGTTGCCTTGTCACTCAGTTGTTGCAATCTACAAGTCTCCAGGATTCAACTTTTGATGGACTCAAAATTGTTCGTGACAAGCTCAACGTTTGTGCTTTTAATCTCTTTTGCAACTGTCACAGGTGATTATGTGAGACCCCCACCTCGCAAAACACTCATTTTCCCATGGAATCCAAAGCCCTCTTCCCATCCTCAGCAGGTGAAAACCCCACTTTCTTTGTTTGTTTTCCGTTATAAAATCTATTTTTTTGGTCATTATTTTGTGTTCAGCTGTTTGATCTTGTTATGATCTGATATGGGTCCTGCTTTTTTCCTGTAACTATGCGGCTGCTTGACTGTTTTGTCTCATAACAATTCTGCAAAAGAGAGCAACGAAACAGAAAAAACAAAGTTCCCAAGGTTCACTTGTTCAAGTGATAATTGAAAATGAATGTTGCAGAGTATCTGGTGATCATAGTCTTTCTTAATTTTTATTGTCTTAGAGGAAAGTAGAAAATCATTTATGGATTTGATTTTTTTTTTTGTTTATTGAGAATCAACCTGGATGTTTGGTTTTTTTTTTTTTTTGTCCTTTCCCTTCTATTGCAACGGAAGAGTGGAACTTTTTGGGTCCCAGGACATGGTCATGGATATTAGATGTGGGTAATTTAATTTGATGAGTTGAGAAAAAATTCTGCTAGACTTCTAGCAGTTTTTGCCAAACGCAAATTGTAATAACCAATTTTCGTTTTATTACTTATCAGTACGATGGTTCTCATCTTATGGTCCTTCATGATTGTTTCTGATAGCCTTCACTTCTATCATGCCTGGCCACTCACTGCAGGTTCACATCTCCTTGGCTGGAGACAAGCACATGCGAGTCTCATGGATCACTGAAGATAAATCTGCTCCCTCCGTAGTTGACTATGGAACTTCTCCAGGGAAATACAGTGCAACATCTTTAGGAGAGAGCACGTCCTATAACTATCTACTCTACAGCTCTGGAAAAATACACCACTCCGTGATTGGACCACTAAAACCTGACACAGTTTACTTCTACCAATGTGGAGGACAAGGACCTGAGTTCCAGCTGAAGACACCACCAGCTCATTTACCCATTACTTTTGCTGTGACTGGAGATTTGGGGCAGACTGGCTGGAGTGAATCAACCCTAAACCACATTGACAAATGTAAATATGATGTTCATCTACTTCCTGGGGACCTTTCTTATGCTGATTACATTCAGCATCGATGGGACACGTTTGGCAAGTTGGTTCAGCCTCTAGCCAGTGCAAGGCCATGGATGGTAACAGAAGGAAATCATGAAAAAGAAAGTATACCATTGTTCAAGCGTGGGTTTGAATCCTATAATTCTAGATGGAAGATGCCATTTGAGGAAAGTGGATCAAATTCAAATCTTTACTATTCTTTTGAAGTTGCAGGAGCTCATATTATCATGCTTGGTTCGTATACAGATTATGATGAATCCTCGAATCAATATAACTGGCTCAAGGTTAGGGAGAATCTCTGTTTTTGAATTCTGACCTTTTCCTCCATGTGGGAGCTTGCCAATTGTTTATTGATGCTGAGTTGAATTGATTCCTAAGAGGATGTTAAATCATATTTCATGTTAGAGTGAAATAAGGAATGTTTGATTGCTTTAGGGTCTATTATTTTTGTGCACAGTTCTGAAGATATATCGTGCAAAAGCAGAAGTGCTGGCAACTAGATAATTATCTTAATTCCTTTGGTTGTATCTCTAAAATAAGAACATTTGATCTGTGCCCCCATTAAACTATATCGTTAACTGAAGATCACATAATGACGTATCTGGTTGTCTGGACCTCTGTACTCTATTTCTAGTTAGATATATTATGTCAGATTAGGCTGTGGACATTCCTTTTCTTCTTTTTTTTTTTTCCTTTTTCCTGGTCAATTCTTAGCTAAACAGAGCTATGAGAGGATAGAATTCACTGTTCTCTGACCTCAATTCATTTGTTCAAATGATGGATCTCGATTTGACTCTTGATCTGCAGGGAAACCTTGCAGAGGTGGACCGGAAGAAGACTCCTTGGCTTATTGTTCTATTCCATGTACCATGGTATAATAGTAATGAGGCCCATAAATGTGAAGGGGATGGAATGATGGCAGCCATGGAGCCCCTACTTTATGCTGCCAGTGCTGATATAGTACTTGCTGGTCATGTGCATGCTTATGAACGAACAGTATGGAGCCATATTACTTTCCTTTTCCTTTTCATATAATAGAAAGTGGCTACTTTATCTGCTGCTTTTTTGACAGCTTCGTGTGAATAATGGAAGAAGTGATCCTTGTGGTGCGGTTCATATAACCATTGGTGATGGGGGAAATAGGGAAGGTTTAGCTCGCAAGTATGTCCCATTTCTTGGAGCATTCACAATTTGCACGTAACTTGAGCATTTCATGTTTGTGGTAGAAATTGAATATCTTATCATTTTTCTCACCTGACACTATTGATAATTCAAGATTACCAGCAATCAAGCTGATGGTAGATTTATAGGGTTTCATTGTTTAAACTGCTGCTTAGTTATCAACTTTTGATAGTCTTAGGTAGTTGTATGTTTTGGGTGGTTAATTCTCTTTGTAAAATTTTAAAAAATAGATAAAGCACCAGGCCACCTTGCTCAGTGAAAAGCGCAATATTGTCCCATATCATTCTTGTGTTTGCATAAAGTCCTGCACCATTGATTGGGCAGGAATGCAAGTATGAGGAAGATAAAGGAGAAAAAGTAGATAGTGAGTAATTCAGGATGAGATAACGGCCTGATCTTTTGTTGGTTGATATTTTATTCTATAAGACTAACTCTGTGATGTGCGCGTCCGTAGATACAAAGAGCCACAGCCGGAGTGGTCAGCTTTCCGCGAAGCAAGTTTTGGCCATGGGGAGCTCAAAATCGTTAATTCGACTCATGCCTATTGGAGCTGGCACAGGAATGATGACGATGAACCTGTTAGATCTGATGAAACCTGGATAACCTCATTGATCAGTTCAGGATGCATTGCTGACAAAAGAGACGAGCGACGGAAGATTCTCTTAGGGCATTAGCATGGCTGCATCTCCTGCCCGCTTCATGTTGTTGATGATAGTGTAAATATGGTATGAAACAACCTACCGTGGGTGTAAGAAATTTAAACGCAAAGTCTAAGATCTGGTATGCATCATTTGTTAATGTTATGTGTAGAGAAAATTTTGTGGTCACTTATCCAATCTAAAATGTTTTATGATAATTTATTAGTTTCAAGTTTAATTTGATATTTATATAGTTTAATTCAAAATTACAATCAACCTTTAGTAGTTGGAACACAAATATCTGACAATAGCCTATAAAAAATGACTTTCTGTCGTTCTAAATTCTTTCAAATTGAATTTAGTTTGTTTTCTTAGAATTGTCCTATAGGATTATATTACACATGATCTTATGATAACATTCTTTTAAATTTAATTCTTAGGAATTAGCTAAGAGTCATAAGGGTATATTAACTTTTAGGGTCTCACAGATTGTAGGTTGAGATCTCATGACTTATTTCAATCCCCTTTTTACAATCATTTTTATGCACATGGTAAGAGTCGTGTACTAGGGTATTAACTCCTTTTCATTTAGAGCGCATGTCTTTCGTTATTGTAATCGTATACATACATAATCTTTTACCTTGCATTGGCTTATTCTTAAATTCATCTTTCTAAATTCTCATCTAGCAACCTATGATAGATATATTGACCATTTGATCACTCCAAACAAGTTTCCTTTTGAATTATGGTCTTTGACGATATTCGTGATTTAAGTTTCTTACTCTTGCTTTCAATTATCACCTTGATAATAAAACTTTATTTGCCTCACTTTAGTCATCACAAATACGAGAGGTGATTGCCCATATCAGAGAGCCGATCTTTTATCCATCTAACATATTCTTTAATTTATATGTAAAATATGCCATATAAAGTAAACATATTTCAAAATCACGTGCTATCCAATGCTTATCACTTAATAAATATTGTCAACATATATTTGCATTTAGATATGACAATACAATGAAGGAACATGCATAGAAAATGTTTATCAATTATATTTCAATATCTATGTAATCCTAGTGACTTCATATTCCTAATATATGTATCTTGGGAAATTAGTTTTGGCTTTGGGTTTGTCACCATATCTCCTGTAGATATATCTTTTATTCTAACTTGACCATGTGCAACTATATCTTTTATATAATTGTACCTATATATATATATATGCTTGGTTTACAATAAAGTTTAGGATCTTTCATATAAGTGATTGTTACTTGAATATCATAAGTGATTATTATTGGATGTTTGGCTTTTAATGACTCCCAAATTAATTAATAATCATCTAATCATATAACTTCTTGTACTACAATTGAAAATACTATAAATTCATCTTCTATTGTGGATAATGGAACACAATTGTTTCTTACTTTGCTATGAAATAACACTATTGTAGAGTAAGAAAACAAATCTATAGGTAGGTTTTTCTTTTATCTAATTCTCCTCTCCAATCTGTAGGTAGTTACCTTGACAACACAATGTCTAATTAACAATACCCTATATATACCTCAATATGCTCTTTAATACTTTCCAATGTGCATGTCCTATATTTACCTCAATATGCTCTTTAATACTTTCCAATGTGCATGTCCTATATTTGATTGATAACTGCTCATCATTCTAACAATGTAACAAATATTTGACATTGTTATGACATATATGAGACTTCTAACTACATTTTATGATGTTGATGGACAAATTTCTTGGTGAGGCCTTCACCTTTAGAAATATGATTATAAATTAATTTGCAATCTTGCATACAAAATTGTTTTAGAATCTTTTGAATATAGGTCGCTTGAGAAAATGATAAAAAATCTTTTAAACGATCCATTGAAATCTTAACCCTAAGAATATATGAAGTTTCACTTATGTCTTTCATCTCAAATTTGGATGACAATCGATTTTTGATTTGTTTAACAAAGTCATAGTCATTTTAAGCAATCAAAATGTCAACAACATGTTAAGATAAAATCAAATTTTCATCTTTAGATCTCTTAATATATACACAATGGTCTTCATCAATCATAAGAAATTATTATGTTATGAAAAGGAATGTACTACTATTTTGAGGACTGCTTCATCATAAATTAATTTTAATAACTAACAAACCTTTTCTTCTTCTAATTCTCAATTTAGAAAAAGCGGTCTTTACATCCATTTTTATGTAATTCAATATTCAAACTGGCTACTATAGCCAAATTAGATGAATTGAAGCAAATTGCACAACAAATGAATATGTTTCATTATAATAAATTCCCTCTTTTTATATATACACTTTTGGCAAAGTACCTTATATCTTTTGATACTTCCATCAATTTTTTGTTTATTTTTAGAATCCATTTATTTCTAATAGCTTTATGCTCATTATGGAGGTTAACCAAATCTCATACTTAAATTGAACTTAAAGAAGCCATTTCTTCTTTCATTTATTTCATCCACTTCTTTGGCATGACTGGTAAGAGCCTTATATATATTCCTTAGATTATCCATTTCTTATTGGATAATCATGAGAATTTATCCTTTTATCTTAAAATGACATCAAGGAATTATTCCACGATCACTTTTACATAAAGAGGTTGATGAGAACAAAATTCATGAATGTCCTGATTACTCTTACTTAGATCAAATACAGTAGGTTATATCCTTAATGGACCTTGGGTTAATTCTTCAAATCCTATACTACTCTTTCTTCATAATTCCTCACAATAGAATAATTCTAATCAAGAGACAAAATAAGCCTTTTCATATTTCAGCATACTTTAGAAAGTTATTTTTTGAAAATGTGACATCTCGCAATTCAAATTCAGTTACTCCTTCAATACCTTATTCACCTATAAACACATATTATTTTAATTGTTCAGTGCATTTAATAAAGATACTTTTCTTCCCTCTTAGACCTAGTTTTCCATGTTAGATTTTTTACTTGTCTATAACTTATATTAAATGTCCATAACTAATTTCGAGGGAACTCAATTAAGTATAGAAGTGGTTTTGATCACGCATCAGTTTTTTTTAAAAAGGTTTTGATCAGGCATCACCTTAATAGGTGATTGGTAAATTTGCTTATGCCACTATAGATTTGATCATTTGTAGTAACACTATATTCCATCTTTCTCTAAAGTTATTTTATCATGGAGTTTGAGGAATAGTTAGTTGTTTTTTTAATTCCTTTTTCATCACATTGCATTTTGAACATACTAAATAAGTATTCTTATCTTTGATCAGTTCTTATTGCTTTTGTTTCTTGATCTAATTGATTCTCTACCAAATTTATATACTTTATAAAATAATTCAATGTTTTTGATATATGAAAAAACAAATAGACATGACTATACTAAGTATATTCATTTATAAAGTTATTGAAATATATATAGTTATATAACGTCTTTACATTCATTAGACTATATATATCATAATAAATTAACTACAATGGATATGAAGCTTGTGTTCCTTTTTAAATGGATTTTTTTTCATTTTACTAGCTAGGTAATGTTCATAAATAGGTAAATCTACTTTATGTAAATAACTTAAGAGGCCTTCTTCAACTAATCGACTTATTCAATTTTCACGAATGTGACATAATATAACATGTTATAAAATTACATCGTCATCAAAATTACTCGAGGATGTAAATAAGGAATACTTATGTTATTATTTGAATAAAAAATATCCTAGATAATTAAACTATTCAACCTAAATCCATGAAAATAATAAATGGTTCTAAGATATAAATTCATGCCACCATTATGGAAACTTGCATAAAAACCAAAGTTAATCGATATTAACATTGAAATAAGATTTTGATTAATCTTGGAAGTAAACAACACTTCATGTAGGATTATGGATCGATCACCACATATGTCTAATTCGCATGTTCCAATCCCTTGTATAATAACTCTTAAGTTGTCTCCTATATGATCTATCGTGTTCCATGTGGGACTTTCCATAATTTTATAAAGGTGTCTTTATCTTTTGCTATATGTTTGGTTGCTTTTGAGTCTGCAATCCATACAAGATGTGAGTCAGTTAGAAAAACAAAATAAGTGATATTCACAAAATAAATGTCTATATAATAAGATTATACCTTTTTAAGCTTCATACAATCGTGAGAAAAGTGACTTTTATTGCCATAATCAAAGCACCTCTTTTCGTATTTTACTTTTTCAAAGGGTGTTTTCATTTTCCATATTTTCCACTTTGCCTTCCTGGAATCATCAGTATAGTGGATATTATTCTTACCCTTTTTAAATTTGGGCCTACTATAATGCTTATTCTTTTTGTCCATAGCTTAATTTGTGCTAAGACCAACCATATATACCTTAAAGGACATCTTGGAGGCTTCAAGATCTTCTTCTAGTATGAGATGTTTAATACCATCTTCCACTGTCTTGATGCTCCTATTGCGAATTAGATGCATCTTCATATGCTTCTAACTCTGAGGTAGTGAATGGATCACAATTTTCACTTGCTATTCATATGATAACATCCCACAACTTACTTAACATATTTCATATATAACTTAAATGCTTTTCCATTATATGGTATGATCACTTCTTATATGTGTTAAACTTGATAATAAGTAACCTCACTTTAATCATTAACTCCAAAATGTGCAACTAAAATAGACCACATATCCTTTGTAGTTTCTCAAAGAAGTAGTTAATCTCATAGACTAAATTATGAAGATACTTTCACAAACATATAAGTGACTGTTATATATTAAGTTTACTAAATTGACCCTATAAGAGAATTTCATTTGGAATATTACTTAAATGTTTATGAAAATTTTAATTGTGATGATTGTATAAGTGATCTTTTGACTTCAGATCTTTAAATTATCTTATATAAGAATCGTTATGTTTTGATACTACTTATGACATGCCTTGGATATGGGTAACTCAATTTGTAGTCATTGGATATAGTATGAACTATATGAAGGTAGTTAAGTGATTAATATAAGATTCATCATCCTAAAGTAATAAAGGGAAATGTTTTATTATTCTAAATTAGTATTAATTTGAGAAATCCTTAGATAAGGTGAAATGATACTTTAAAAATAGTTTTCAAATGTCATTAATAGAATCAATTACTAATATTGGAGAACTAATATGATTGAAATTAAATAGAGTAGACATTAATTCTATACTATATGTTTAATTGGAATATTATGTGATAAAAGAAATGAATTATACAAAATATCATGTATAAAAAGGTAAGTCAAAACTACTTTGCAATTTGTAATATGTGGCTGGTCATGATGTACTGTCAAATGTCAATTTTAATTATAAATATAAATATTTAATTAAAAATTAAATATAAATTAAATGAGTTTAATTATCCAATCTTGAATATAATTTAGGGTTATAATTTGTATCTATTACTAACATATTTAGGAATCTATGTGTCACACACAAAGAATGGTAGAAGGAAGAAAATATGTATTTTAATTAAATTGGACTTAATTGTAAAGTTTTAAAATCTTTATGAATAAATATAAGATATTTAATAAATAAGAAAAAATATGAAATATTGGTTCTTATTTAGCCCCAACTGGTATTTAATTAAAATTTTATTTCAATTAAATTAGTAATAGGCCTCAAACCTTATTATAAATAAGCTTAGGTTTTAAAGGAGGTAATACTTCTTGCCTAACTTTTTTATATGACTTTTAGAGTTTTCTAAACTTGTTTCTATAGAAATTATTAGAGGTCAGACATGTATATAGCTATAGTGATTATGACAAACTAATTTTAGAAATAATTTGAGGGAAATAACCAAAAAAAAAGTCAAGCCACATAATAAGGTACAACTTATGTTTATGCTTATTATGTCCATGCATTAATCATGTTGTAGAATTTAAAGTGATATTGTCTTTCAAGAAATCAAAAGAAAAAGTTTCTTTCTTTTCTGTTATGCTCAAGATTAGTTTTTGCCCCATCATTTTCCCGTATCTAGGGTTTCAGTACTAAACATCACGACTTCTGGTTTCTTCTCTTTGTCAGCTCGTTAATACTTCTCCTCTATCTAAACGTATTTTTCAATAACATCAATTTTCCTAGGGATTTGTATATTCCTCCAAAGGTATTTTTAGGCCACTGGTGATGGAGGAGGCTGTTTCACAACCGACAACACTTTATGCATAAAAAAAACACAACCCAAAACATATATTCAAAACCAAAACACCAAAATATATTATCTATAGTCTCAAACAATTTCTCCAAAAATATTAGCTTTTTAAGTTCAATAGAATTTTTTATAAATTTTAAAATAGAGGAACGTGTGTAAGATGTTTTTCATATACAAGAGGAGCATGTAATAAGTTTATATGAAACACAAATAATAAAGACCATATTCACGCAAATTTTTTTAGAAAATTAAAAGGAGGGCATGCGATTCAATGAAAGTATAGAAGTAGAAACACACATAAAACCATTGTTTTTCATAGGCATGATTGAGTTTTTATAAACTGTTTTAATTAAGCCTTAGATAAATCTATAAAATAATGTTTTCAAACCAAGTTAAACAATTAAAGAAGGCTCTAATACCATTATTAGAAAATCGATCGTGATCAAATTGCGAGTATATCAAAAAATTAAATTTTTATAATTTTCTAGTTGGATCTTTTTAATTGAATAATTTAGAAAAAATTAATCATAAATAAGAGGGTTAAAACGTATTCAATTTAAAATCTTGTAGAAATTTTCTTCGTAAACTATTAACCATAATTTGTTCATGTGTTCACCTATAATAATATTCACAAAGTAAATAAAAAGAAAAATATTTGAGAGAAAAAAAAAGAGTGCTAGTGATATAAGATTTCTTTTTAATTAAAATTAAAATTGTAATTATAATTCATCTCTAACTTTAGTTATAATTATAATTTAATTTTAATGAAATCAAATATGTCATATTTGATTTTTGAAGTTTCTTCAAAATTAAGTCCAAATTATTTGAAATTGATTTTTTAACTGCTCTTTATGTGTGACCCATTAAGTTTCTAATATATTGACAATGATTATAAATTATGATTCTAATTCATAATTAGAATAAGAAAAATTGAAACTTTTAATGACATCTAGCGATGATGTCATGACTACTCAAACATTAGAAATGTCAAATTGGTTTGACTTAACCTATTTTTTACATGATTATAATGCATAATTTAATCATTTTCTCATCTAATATTCAAGTTGAACATAGATCATGGAATTAGTATTTACTATATTTAAATCCAATTATGTTCATTCTTCTTAATTAGTAATTAATTTATAATTAATATTTTAAATATCTTTTCAAATTTCAGTTTACTCTGATCAAAGAATTCCTTAAATCACTAGTAAAGATCAATGGTGTCGGACCCCGCTCCCGGAGCCTGACGGTCCCGGGAAATGAACCCTACTGAGGCCCATCCCCGAGACCTGAACCTGACTGACACTTGTTAGATGAATACTGCTATCTAAACTTAACCCAAATTTTCTTTGAAGCAACCCAAAATAAAAGAAGAA
>JANZLX010000005.1:22554086-22564675 GCA_025531955.1 Erythroxylum orinocense
AATATAGTTTTGAAAATGTACAATGGCAATGAGCTTTTAAAAATGCTTTGCTTGTTCCTTTATTATAAATCTGTTCCCACGAGCTTTAAAGCTCACCCCCTTTACCCTCCCTCTAAGCAGGTGATGAGCAGGAGATCGAGTAGGACAAGAGTCATGGCATCACTCCGATTTAGCATGTTTTTGGTTTTTTTAAGATACATTTTGGAACTCAAGGCTTTAGTTACATTTCAAGTTTTATTTGTTCAAGGGTATTTTGTATTTTTGGCTCTTGAGCACAACTGATGTATTATGGCTTGAAATGCCATTAAAGCTTTGTAAAATGTTTACTTTGGTTATTATTGAAATATGCATTGAGATTTTAGAGAAGTCTTGTGGTCATGTTAAGTTCGGTTTTACATTGAGTATGTTGCATATAGAAGAGTTAGGGTTAGGTTGAATGTATGAAGAGTTTAAGTTTAAAATTTTTGGGGATGAGTGTACTCGTCGCGACGAGGCCACTTGATCGTCACGACGAGGGTATGGTAGCGGATACGTCGCGATGCAGATCAATTTCTCGTCGCGACGTCGCCTGCTTCTGAGGAACATCTGTCATCTTCCAAGTCTTACCTCCAAGAACAAGCCTCACGCTTAAGTGTCCGATGTTGGGCTCCGAAAATGAGGTTCAACAAGTGACTTAGACCGATAAGGTCGAAGTTTGAGGTACACAAAATCTCCTACTACAAATTCGACATCACGCCACTTCAAATTAGCAGCTTTCTTCATCCTGTTCTGGGCGATCAACAAATGGTCCTTCAACTCATCCAGCACTCTATCTCTAGCTTGAAGTTGGTCCTCCAATTCTGAAATAGGAGTCAAGGTTGAGCCATAGCGTATTATAGGCGGGGGGTCATGACCATACACTGCCTTAAACGGAGTGCATTGGACAACCGTATGAAAGCTACTGTTATACCATAATTCAACGCAAGCAACCCACTACTACCAAGTCTTAGGTTTCATATTTGCAAAGCATCGCAAATAAGTTTCCACGCAATGGTTTATCAGTTTGGTTTCGTCGTCTGATTGTGGATGATACGCGGTGCTTCGACGCAAAACAGAGCCTTGCAACCTGAAAAGTTCAGTCCATAAATGGCTAATGAAAATTTTGTCTCGATCGAAGATAATGGACTAAGGAAATCCATGTAGGCGAACCACATTCTGTACAAAAATATCCGCAACCTTAGCTGCCGTGAAAGGGTGTTTCAATGGCACAAAATGACTGTATTTTGTTAACTGATCCACCACAACCATGATAGCATTAAACCCATGTGAGTTCGGAAGTCCCTCGATGAGATCCACCGAGATGTCTTCCCAAACGGCTTCCGAAATGGGCAGGGGTTGGAGCAACCCAGTAGGAGACAAAGTAAGATACTTGTTTTGCTAACAAATGGAACATTTTGTCACAAACTCCTACACATCTTTTTTCATTCCTTCCCAAAACATTTCACAGGCAATCCGCTTGTATGTTTTAAAAAATCCTGAGTGACCCCCAAGCACACTGCTGCGGTATTCTTTCAATATAACATTAATAAGTTCCGGATCTTGGGGTAAAACTAACCTTCCCTTCCACCGCAACTATCCCTGTATTAAGCTCCATCCTAGCTTAGCACTCAGATCTTTCTTCAAAATTTCGATAATGGTTGCGCAACTTGGGATCTTGCTGGATTTTTTCAGAAATTCCAGCTAAGTCGTGTACCCCTGCCATTGTTATGGCCTGCAATGTCTTCTCCTTCCCTTGGTCTTCATGAACACGAGACAAGGCATCAACCACCCGATTTTGCACCCCTAGGTTGTACTGGATGTCAAACTCAAATCCCAATAGTTTGGACAACCACTTTTGGTACTCTATAGACACTAGCCTTTGCTCCAAAATGAATTTAAGGCTACTTTGATCAGTCCGCACCGTGAACTTCCTCCCAAGCAAGTAATGACGCCACGTCTGGATTGTGAAGACAATCGCCATAAGCTCCCTTTCATAAACTGATTTAAATTGAGCCCTACCTGTTAAAGCTTATCTGTAGTAAGTTGTAGGGTGCCTATTTTGCATTAAAACGGTCCCTAATCCAGTCCCTGAACCATCGGTTTCTATTGTAAAGAGTTCGACAAATTTAGGTAGAGCAAGAACCAGCACCTTCTTCATAGCTGCTTTCAGTTGCTCAAAAGCAATTGTAGCTTCTTCCGTTCAATTGAATCCATCTTTTTTCAAGAGTTGCGTGAGCGGCAAGGTTATCTTGCTATAATCTTTAACGAATCAACGATAGTACCCGGTTAATCCCAAGAATCCACGTAGCCTTTTAAGATTCTGTGGAATTGGCCAACTTGTCATGGCTTTAATTTTCTCCAGATCAGCTACAACTACCTCATTAGAAATTACATGCCCCAAATATTCAACCTACTTTTTGAAAAAGTGACATTTTTTACGATTAGCATACAACTTATGAGTATGAAGCAGAAAAAGTACCTCTTGGAGGTGGCCCAAGTGAGCTTCCAATGAAGAACTATACACCAAGATGTCGTGAAAGAACACCAATACATATTTTCTCAACATACTCCTGAAAATAGAGTTCATTAAGGATTGAAAAGTCGCTGGCGCGTTGGTTAGACCGAAAGGCATAACCAAGAACTTATAGTGCCCCTCGTGAGTTCAAAATGTTGTTTTTGGTACATCCTCAGCCTTTACACGAATCTAGTAATAACCTGATTTTAAATCCAGCTTAGAGAAAAACTGCGCTCCATGCAACTCGTCAAGTAACTCATCGATGGTTAGAATAGGAAACCTATCTGGAACTGTAGCCTTATTTAAGGCACGATAGTCCACACAAAATCGCCAACTATCGTCCTTTTTAACCAGCAATATCGGGCTTGAAAACGGGCTCCCACTCTCCTGAATAATACCGGCTGCCAGCATTTCACCAACAAGTTTTTCAATCTCTGACTTCTGACAGTGCAGGTACCGATACGGACGCACATTAATTGGTTCAATGCCCTCTTTTAAGACAGTGCCATGTTCCTTCTCCCTTATGGGTGGTAATCCCATAGGCATGTTGAACACATCTTTAAACTCATTCAAAAGAGACTGAACTGCTGGTTCCACTGCTTCCTCCGTATGCCCTGCCTCAGCTTGCAACTGGCCCAATTCAACCCAGACTCCCTGACCTTCAGCCTGACATACTTTCCACAGGGACTTGAGGGAAACGACTGACTTGCATAAAACTGGGTCACCATGCAAAAGCACCTCACTACTTCCCACCTTCACTCTCATCGTGAGCTCCTGCCAATTAGTACTTGTTTCCCCCAAAGTTGCAAGCCATTTCATCCCTAAAATTACATCGGAACTACCCAATTCAAGAGGTAAAAAATCCTCTACCACCACAAGCTCCTGTAATCTCACTTCACATCTTTACACACACCTTCACCCCCACCGTCATTCCTGTCCCTATTACTACCCCATAACCTCCCGTAGCCGATTTAGGCAAATCCAACTCCTCCACTAATATGGTTGAAATAAAGTTGTGGGATGTGCCACTATCTATCAACACAACTTGGGATGCGCCACTATCTATCAAAACAACTACCTCCCGCCCCGCGAGTTCTCCCAACAACCGGAGTGATTTAGGTGAGGTCAATCCTACTACAGAATTTAGGGATACCTCCATAGTACCCATAGTAGGTTCCTCTCCCTCTGCTTATGTAGAAGTCATTTTCAAAGCTTCCTCCCCATCCAAGTTATCATTAACCAACAACACTTGCAACTGGCGATTCTTACATATATGCCCAGGGTGGTATTTTTTGTCACATTTAAAACACAATCCTTTCTCTCTTCGTGCTTGCACCTCTGCTCCCGTGACCCGTTTGAAAGTACCACGTGAGATCTCGTGGTTGGGTCCACGAGTTACTGATAAGGTGTAGGAATGTCTGGATGTTTGGTATGTGGTGCTATGTTGCGGCAGGGTTGGTAATTTGTGGTTCTGAGGCTTTGGTTCCCAGTGTTTTCTTTGTGGTTTGAATGAGTGTGGGCAGTAGGTGAACTGATATATGATGTCATTTTGGTGGATGTCCACTTCCATGGATCTGTGTTGGATAGAACAAAGTTGCTGGCCTCCACTCTTTGGGTTGTATCCATGGTCTCAGCTAGCCTAGATGGATTAAGCACAATTACTTCAACCCGTATCTTAGGGACCAGACCGTTGATAAAAATAGCCATCAACATCTCATCATCCAAATTCAAAGGTATGGATAAGGCCTCAAATTGCTCCCTGTATTCCTGCACCTTGTCGATCTGTTTCAAAGACAGGAAACGCTGATAAGGAATATTGGTTGTGCCTCCAGGAAATCTGATCAAGAGCTGATTCTTTAATTCTTCCCATGTCAAAATTTTCCTCCACTTTTCTTCAAAACGAAGCCAAGAAAGAGCTCCGCCCTCCAAGCAAACGGCGGCTGCCTCTAACTTTTGCACCTTGGTGAGATGATTCACGACAAAATACCTTTCCACTCGGAACACCCATGAGTTGAGGTCCTCGCCCGAGAAGAGTGGCATTTCAAGCGTCCTGGAATAATCCTTTTGTTCACAACAGTGGTAGGTGGGTGGGTTTTGTTCAGGGTTTTTGTCATCTGTGGGTGTGGTGTCTTGGGTTAGGGGATCATAGTGGCTATCGGATTCGGTTGAAGGTGAGCTGTGGCCAGAAAATCTAGTTTCAGCGTTAGCAGGTAATCAATTAGCAAACTCAGCCAAACGTGCATCCGTGTTGGTCATGTAGGCTAGCAAGGTTTCGGTTA
Organism: Erythroxylum orinocense; assembly: GCA_025531955.1. Lineage (NCBI taxonomy): Eukaryota > Viridiplantae > Streptophyta > Magnoliopsida > Malpighiales > Erythroxylaceae > Erythroxylum > Erythroxylum orinocense. The sequence continues at coordinate 22,558,899 of JANZLX010000005.1, forward strand.
ACTGGGACATGTGTTTGGTGATATTTTCTTCCAACCTCTTCTCCATCTCTTCAAACTTATCTGCCATTCTAGTATGTGGCATGAACAATAAATCAGAATCGATTTATGCTCTGATACCAAAAATGATGAGATCCGGCAATATCAAGAGCCAAACAAGCAACCTGGGTTTCAATAGAACAGTAGCCGAGAACAACCAGCAGTAAAGAAATGACATAACAGAATAATAGAGAATAATAGACGAGAATACTTGATATTATATTGTATTGAGAATGTTGAAATTGTTGACAAAAGAAAGTAAACAACAATTTGAGAGGATGAATCTCTCCTAACACCAATTCGAGAGGGTGCAGCTCTCCAACAAACTCATTGTGATTTCTTTGAGTAAAATAATAATGACCTCCCCACTCTTCCCTATCCTCTTATATATATATATATATATATTACTCAATGATAACATAATTCCCCTTCTTACTCGTATGTAACAAACACAAGTCAACATGCCCCTAACAAACTTCCCTCCATCTCACGTCACTGGCCCACCTTCTCTAGCCCTACACTCCTCTTCTTGCGTCTACAATAATGCTTATGCACCAGAGGCCTATCAGAATCATCCAAAATCATTATAGAATGTTTGGACTTGCATTTATAATATAGACACTTCTTTAGTAAATTCTTCTACCTCTGATGTCTCATATAAAACGTTATTATCGAGTTGGTATAAAGAAGATATATCATCCATTAACTTCGTTATCTTAAATGGTGAAAAGTATTTAGTAAAGAACTTGTTTGCAAGACTCTCCCAAGTGGTAATTGATGTATCTGTTAATATTTTTAACCATTACTTAAGTTGATCCTCAATGCAAATAGAAATAATTTTAGCTTAATGATATCTTTAATCGCCCGATTGATTTTAAATGTCATAAACCTCTAAGAAGTTAGTGATATATGCATTGAGATCATCATCAAATAATCTATCAGATTGCACTTTTTTGTGTGGAGATGGCAACTACATGTATTATGTCTCTATTTTTAGAGTTAATGAAAATTTTAATTTTCTAAAAAAATGGTAAATAGGAATAGAATCCTATAAAGAAGCGATATGGATTACAAATCCTAATACTATTAACTAGTCTAAAGATAATAAATAAAGGGATAATTTTATGGGGTTTTAATAACAAAATAAAAATAAAACTAAAACTAAATCTAAACTTACACATTAGCCAAGGAAATAAATGATAAGACAATTAATCAAAAGAAGATTCAATCAAATAGTTATGTTTGTATGTGTACTTTGTCTAATAGTAGTTTAAACTATACGATTTAATTAATCCAAATTAAATATATTCTCTAGATTGGAAAGACTTTCTAGAAACTAAAATTGCACTCTCTCGAATTATAGTCATCTATTCTTCAGTTAGATAGCTTGTATTTTTTACAATTACTAACACTCCTTTAAATGCATCATGCTTAGTAAAATCTCTAGAAATGTTTCATGCTAAGACTCAGAAGATCACATAAGTCTCTTTTGAGAACTCTTTTTAACCGCCTTTCTACCTAAGCCACGATCCACTAATAAGCAAACTCTCTTGAGATATCTATAAGTAAATTAAGATCAAATTTAAATGTTGACATAAATAAATTAGCAATAAAACCAATAAAAATAAATTACATAAAAATATCTCAAATTATAAATTAAATTAAATCAATTCACAAAAAATAACTACTAGATTTTTCCTTATTTAAAAAATGGTTAGCCATAAAGTACATTCAAAATAACAAAATTAAAAGGCAAAAATAGAAAATATCATGATATAAATAAATCTAGATGAACTCTAAATTTTTGTCAACAACATGATCTACTAAGATAACAGTTGAATCTTTACTCTCTATTGAAAAATAACTTAGAATTCACATCTTAAAAGGTTAGAGAAGCCTCCCAATGCCTAATCCTATCTTTTGGAGAGAAAAATATTCTTAATGTATGATTTTTTAAAAGTCAAATAAAGTCTCAAAAATCAAAGTTTCTTCACTTAAATATGTTTTAGCCTACCTATGACATCTTAGATTTCAATATGTACAATTACTTGAAAGATATTAAAATGAATAAAATAAAGTAATTTAGTTTTAAAATCAAACAAAACACTAAGTAAAATATATACATTGTTCATGTAAATCAAAAACTTTAGGTTTACGTTAAGGTTTTTTTTTTTTTTTGGAAAACCTGAGACTTATACCTAATTGAGTTTTCTTTTAAAGAATTATAAACCCTAAGCCTAGAAGTAAACCCAAGCTTGTAAAGAAAAACATAACCGATCAAAGCTGAAAGAACGATGAAAATTCTTAGGAAAAAAAAAGGGATCAATAATCAGCCTATAAAGTTTGACTCAAATTTTCAAGTCAACGATAGATTACTAACGACTATATTGTTTGTCTACTCGAAAGTAAACGCAAATCCTAACATTCTCAACGCTATCTTAGGAACCTGTAGATTAATTAATATATGTTGCAGAATCATAACGGAGCATATAAGCAAAACCAATAGAAGACAATATTACATAATCAGAACCGGCGGTGGATGGCTTTTGGTTGAGAGAAGGCAGAGCTTTAGTGAGGTATTCGTCCTAGTTTCCTGAAAAGGAGGCCAAAGATAAGCACGAGGTGTGAAATGTGAAACAATGTAGAGTGAACAAAGCTTTTTAGGTCTGTTGGCATCCAATTAGTGTAAAAGGAAAAGGCACAGACAGAACATAACCTCATTCATATGTCATCAACATTTAAGATCGATTTAACAAGCAGGTGGCTCTAGGTTTTGCTTGGTTCATTTAATGGTAACCCATTTTGTAAAAATGTCTAGACAATAACTTCTCTTTGTATCTTGATGCGCTTTGATTGAGACCAAGGGTCCAAGGGGAGGGGCAATGCTGCTTAATGGGTTGATAGCCATGAACCTTTAGCTGCAGCCACTGTCATACACCCTTTGTTGTTAATAACTTGGATTCATTTAATCACATACCATTCAAGACCATGACCATATGCTAAAATCAATCACAACATGATGCATTGAGATTCCACAAATTAAATAATATACATTCTGACCATCAGCTTCCTGGATGAACTCAACTCAGTCACCAAGGCAAACTAGCAAAGCAGGAATGGGTCTTGTTGAACTCATAAGCCATTCACGAAGTAGACAAGATCTCTTCCTCTTCTATCTTGCCTCTCCAAATTATAATCTGCTCATCTTTAAATAGAATTGGAACACAGGGTACCAGATCCTGCCGTTGTGGAAAAGGGGGAAGTTATCATAAGCCATTCATGAAATTTGTTAATTCCTCACAAAATACACGCAATCATAAACTAAATTGTGAGAGGAGTACCCTTAGCTTTACACCAATCCTTTTGCAGTCACTGGTACCCACATAGCTGCAGTCAAGCCTCAGAACCTCTTCAGTCTTGAAGGCTTCCCTTACTCTCTCCACTACATTCACGTAAACACCATTCCTGGCTGAACATCCACAACCAATACCATGGATTTGATTTCACTTTCAACAGCCTTCCACTTTCACAATGGAATGACAAGAACTTGCCAATCAAGCCTCAAGTAGTCACTTACTAAGTTTCATCAAGGGAAGAGATTTCAGTCCTCTGTCCCTCATTTCTTTGGTTTCTTCAAATGTCAGCCCGTCAGCTATGTTCTTTACGAGCTTTGGAAAAATTGGGGCATAAGGCTTCCACAGCATCAGAGGAATAACAGGTCGGTTCTTGGGATCGTAGTTCCGACCTCTATATAAAAGAAGTACATTTTTGTGCCGATATATAACCTTGCCACCAGATTTGTCCTATCGGAACAACTATAATCATATCAGATGATATCATCCTTAAAACACTTCACAGCAACGGTAAACTCCAGAACAACAAGTTTAGTACCAACCTCAAGGTGGAAGCAGACGTTGTCCATATCAAGAGTTGGCACTCCCGTGCACTTGATCCTCACCGCTTCAGCTCGTTTCCAATGATTATGAATATCATCTAACATGTTGTGAGTTACTCCTCCCTTCCCTAGCATAATATGAAAGTATCACTGAAGCCAATTTTTTTGCCAACCACAATCAAAATAATGCAACAGAATAAATGATAAACAAAGTCAACCTATGACAAGAGTCCTTAAAAGGCTGTTTCTTCATACCGATACCTCTGCTTAACAACAGAGCAATCTTTACTGTAAACAACAAGAAAAAGGTGCAACCTTCACCATAAACAAACAGAGAAGATGCAATCTTTATTAGTTAGATAGCTGCGCTAGGTTCATTTACAAACAACTTACCCAGATTGATTTGTCTTGAACAATCGCTATGCCGATATCTTTCCACAAGCTCCTCCACTTCACAATCTGTAAGTGGATCGCCAAGAATCCGATTCCTCTCCACTCTTAACTTCTCCTCATCTACCTCCTGCGGAGCCAGAGCAGCTGTGCCCGTCCATTTTCTGTCGAGCCGACCCGGCCCGAACGGAGAGAACCGTTTCGGCTCACGGTACCCAATTGGATCGACCGCTGGATTGGACTCTGAATACGTGTATCTGAAGTGAAAAGGGAGGTCAGAGTTCAATGGTGGTTTCCTGCTAACTCCTAATTCTTGTCGAGTAGACCTTGTTACCGTGACAATGGGGTTCTTGTTTTTGTCGACAAGCTTATGGGTGGTTTTTGTGGGTTTGGAGAGGGGAGTAAATGGAGGGTCATATGGATCATGAGAGAGTGTGTGGTTAGTGATGCGAGAGAGGTAGAGGAATTGAGATATGGGGTTTCTTGTTAGGGTTTTGGGAGCCCATTGGAATCGTTGTATAAACATTCGAAACCCTGTATTCCGGTCACCGTTGGTAAGCGAATACTCAACTGAGTCAATACAAGAGACACAAGGTGAAAAAAGATGAGTGTTCTCGAAATTGAGGAGCAAGAAGAAGAATGAAAATTCCCATTTCAGATTTTGTATGAATATTTAAACATTCAATCAATTCCAATAATTTAATCATAAAAATTTTAAGTTATTTAATTTTTTAGTTTAGTTTTATTTTAATAATTTTTATTAATAAAAATGATCAATTTATTAATTAATAAATTAATTTTTATAAATTAATAAATACTTATAAAATAAATAAATAAATTTTTATTTAACAATCTTTTTCATTTAAACTTTGAATTATTTAATAGACATGAACAATCTCTTTTAATCATATTTTAAATTTTTTAATTTTATTTTATATTTTATAAAAACTGCTCACATTGATAACTCCAGCTTCTTATCACAGTACTATCAAATGTCGGAAAATCAATTTAGTGGACTCTCATCAGTAATGTATAGTGATCTCTATCTCCCGGACAGTCTAATACTGATTAAATTTTTTAAATTTTAACATATTATATCCTAGTTTTTAAAACATTACTTTCTAAATAATTTTTAATATAATATAATTAAAGAATTTATAGATTTGATAGACCGTCTCATCTTAATGCTATTTAACTAAGTCTGAAGCTTGGAGTTTATTTATTTGAAGATTTTTATGAACTTTTATAAATGCCATTAGTATGAAATTTAAACCGTATCGTTACAAATAGATCTTGCAGAAACCAAAACTTTCAAAACTACATTGTCTAGTAATAAAATGCAATATAGTGTGGTCGGGTCGGCCTCATAAGTCCCGGCTTAGAAGTGTACAACTCCAAGCCCACGCTCTGGCAGCCCGATAGTAAGAGATCGACTTCCATGCAAACACAACAATTC
>JANZLX010000005.1:22594234-22606388 GCA_025531955.1 Erythroxylum orinocense
TGAAAAGCTTTCAAGAACAATCAGAGAGTTGTGTGGTTGACATATTTTAATATTTTTATAGGTGTTGAGATATAGATGAGCTGTAAATAAATTAGAAGAATCAGTTTGAAATCCTTTAAAATGAGGGATTAGGTTAGATAAACTTCCAAATTTAGTTTCCTATTTTTCTCATGTAATTTACTATATAATATTATATATATTATCTATTCAAGTTATGGGAAAATATTCTAGAGGTCTTTTTTATATGGTATCAGAGCCCTAGGATTCTTTTTTCTAGGATTTGTTCTTCAAATAGCCTTCATAGTTGTATAATTGTAACCTTTTATTTTGTCCTTTTCTTGCATGTTCCAACCTTCATCGCTGCCATTCCTCCTTTTTTTTCCTTCTCTGATTCTTGTTCAAACAACTTTAATTGTTGTGATTTTTCTCCTTCACCATGTCAAATTCCCAAACTTTCATCTCTAACAATCCTAATCCCTTATAAGAGTCTAGTTCTATTCAGAAAATTGGAGATTTGCAAAATATTCAGGCTTTTCTTAAGCTTACTGGGAAGAACTACCTCAGATGGTCTCAATTTATCCGCACATAATTCAAGGGCAAAAGGAGGCTTAGTCACCCTCTTAGAACGGGACTGACAAAAGCTAACTCGATGTTTGAAGCATGGGAAGTTAAGGATTAATGTCTTAGTTATGGGATTTTATGGATCCTATGATTAGTGACACGTGCATGTTTTTGGTCACAGCAAAAGAGATTTGGGACTACATTCGTCGCACATATTTGAAGACACGTGATATTGCTTAAGTGTACGAGATCAAGGTCAAAACTGCAGCCATTAAGCAAAGAGACAAATCTATCACAGAGTATGCAAACCTATTACAAAATCTATGGTAAGAACTCGATCATTATCAAGTTTTCGAGACGAAATGTCTTGAGGATGCTACCATCTTGAAGAACTTCATTGGAAGAGACCGTTTCTATGATTTTTTGGCTGGATTGAATCCTGAATTTGATCAAGTTAGGATTTAAATACTTGGCAAGGAGGACACACTATCTTTAGAAGAGACAATTTCATTGATTCGAGCAGAAGAATGCTGAAGGAGTGTGATGCTTGAACCAAAAACTATGGACAAGTCATCTTAATAGATTATCATAAGAAATAAAGTAGTAATCTGCCTAAAAATCCTAGTAAAGAAAACTAAGCGAAGGAAACTAGGACAATCTCTGGTGCATACATTGTAAAAAACCAAGGCACAAAAAAGAAACAGGTTAGAAGCTTTGTAAATCCCATTTTTTCCTTAGGTCCTAGTTAATTAAGAAGAGCTCGTTAATTAACTCTAGCTACCAAATAACCTAGGAGACGCTCTCTAAGTTTAATCAGACAGTGACCTTACGAGTGAGAAAAACAGATCAATATAAGCAATAATCACACAAGCTCGGATTATTTAACCTAGGTTATATTATCCTTGATAATTACAAACCATTAATCTCTATAAATGAATATGAAAAATAATGATTACGTATTGTATTCAATTCTAACAATGGGATCTTACATAACAAGAATCAAATAGAGCATTCAATCATTCTTACACAACACTTAAACATTAAGCATAAGATAACATAAGCAATTTATAAAGAGAGAAAGAAATAACAAATACAAGGAGAAATACACTTAATTGAGTTGTCGATGTTGATATCGACAACGAACTGGCATCGGGAAGCTACCCTATATGGGTCTCTCAAGGTTAAGAGCTTGCTTCCAAAATTGATGCTTCGGTCCCCAAAGAATGTCCTAGTCTAAGGCCCCTTTCTCCTTTTCTCTCCTTAGATTTTCTCCCAAATGTAGCAGGAATGGAGCCTTCTCTCAAAGTTCCATTCTTTTCTTTTTATAGTTCATTCCAATTAGGGTATAAAAAACTAGGTTTTACCTAGCCTAAAAAATGTTGAAATAACCCTCGATCAGTTGAGTTTGGGAGCAGTCCCTGAGCTGTCATTACACAGGCCATGATCTTAGCTTGCGTGACAAACTTCTGTCATGATTGTGACTTTGTAGGCCCACGATCGTTGCCTGTGTGACAAACATCTGTCATGATCGTGGCCTTTGTCGTGAATTGTGTGATAAACTTCTGTCATGATTGTGGCCTTTGTGACAAGCTTCTGTCACAATGCACTGGGTTCTTCCTCTAACCTTCTCTGAGTCTTCTCTTCTTTGCTCTAATTCTTCTCCTTCTTATTCCACGAGGACAAGTGAGTGTCAACATTGAGAAAATGACTTAATGCATATGCTTTCGGGTTACTTTAACATCTTTGCTTTCGAATTGTGTCTTTTTTATGAATCAAAGTAAGTATCTTAAACATTTTCATAGTAATAATCACTAAGTGTTATGGAATAAATTCATAATCAATTAAGTACATATCAATTTTTCCCATATTTAGCTTTTGGTCATCCTCGGGCAAAATATTAAAATTAAGCTCAAAGACCTAAAAACATTTACTCAATTCCCATATTTTCTAAGACTACATAATCATAAGCAAAGACGAATGACTTTTACAAATTATAACAAGAACTTAATATTTCAAGCTTTTACTCATGATCAATCAATCAACATCATCCATTGAAACTGGGCAATCTAATGGTAAACTTGGAAAACATGTTTAAATAAGATATATTCATAGGTACACTCAACATCGTTCATAATTATGACATTTCACAACTTTGCATATCATTTCATTTCTTCACCATTAAGGTTCACACGCAAAATCATGGACCAAAGGACTTTTCAAAGTTGTAATGTAGGTAAAGGTAAGGTGAGATATATTTGGGTCAAGTAGTTTGAAAGTCAATAAAGCTAGTAAAATAAAAGTAATACTCAATATTCTATCAAGTGCAAAAACCAACATTTACTCACAATTGTATACATCAACTATGATGGATGCAAAAATGATGTAACTCAAATTCAAGTTCTCATATACAAACCACATGAACTATATACCAATCCGAAGGGATCACTCATATAGTTGATGACAATACTGATTTATTGGCAGGAACATGAAAGATTGGGTGTAAGCTAGCCTTTACCCCAATGGATCCAAACCATAAGTTAGGAGCAGCTAAAGAAGACCTAGTTGTTGATAAAAGAATATACTAGAGACTGGTTGGTAGACTCGTATACTTTGCTCACACTCGGCCAAACATAAGGTACTCGGGAAGCGTGATTAATCAATTTATGCATGATCCAAGAGAAACTCATCTTCAAGCTGTTTACAGGGTGCTACATTACTTGAAAGGCAATTCGGGGAAAGGAGTTTTGTTTAAGAAAAACAATACTCTTACTCCAGAAGCTTACACCAACGCTAACTATGCAGGTTCCTTAATGAATAGAAGATCAACTATAGGGTATTGGACTTTTCTTAGAGGTAATTTGGTAACATGGATGAGCAAGAAGTAGAATGTGGTGACAAGGTCATCTGCAGAATCAGAATTTAGGATTATTGCTTAAGGATTGTGTGAACTACTTTGGTTGAAGATTATTCTAGATGATTTGATAGTCAAATGGGACGGTCTTATGAAGCTCTATTGTGACAAGTCAGCCATCAATATTATTCATAATCCTATACAATATGATAGGACAAAGCATATTGAGATTGATAGACATTAAATTAGAAAAAAAAATGGAAGAAGAGTTAGTGTGTATATCTTATTTTCCATCATAACATAAAGTAATTGAAGTTTTAACAAAGGGGTTATTATGAGATTCTATGATCTTGCATTCAAGCTAGGAAAAAAAGGCCTTTAAATAGATTGGAAGAATTAGTTTGAAGTCCCTTAAATTGCGGGATTCGGTTAGATAGACTTCTACATTTAATTTCTTTTTTTTTTCCCTCTTGTAATCTACTACATAATACTGTATATTCTCTATTCAAAATATGAGAAAATATTTTGGACTTCTCTTTTAATCTTAGCCGTATGGTCTTTCCGAGGAGGTTTAAACCTCAGTTTAAATCACTCGGTAAAATAACAAATTTATGTGCTGTTATTCAAATTCTAATGCTCATCTTATTTATCATCAGAGATTCATGTTGCATCATACACCATCCTACCTCAATCCTCTACGTTCTTCAAGACTTAAGACGTATCACTTCATTTTCTCCCTAATATTGAGTTTAGGCAATTTTCTTATGAGACTGGAAATTCTTGAAAAATGTTTTTCCTTTTTTAGTTATATATGAGAAGATAAAAGGAAACCGACGAAACTCAAAAATAAAATTTGAATTCTATCTGAAACTCAAATCAATTAAAACAGAACGAAATTGACTTCAAATCCAGCTCAAGCTCTCTTGCGGTATTCAAAACATGCTCTAAAATGGGTAATTAAAGGTATCGCGTTCTTTGAATCGAAAAAAAACAAAAGTCCACGTCTGTGTTTATGACATGAGTTTATTATGTATATATGCATTTTTGTGAAAGAAACTCTTTTAAGTGCAACCAACAACGAAGCTGAGTATGCGAGTCTGAACCTCCGACAACGTAAGAACCTTACCCTGGAACATTATAAGACTGGCCAGGCCTATTCTCCAGATCTTTTATTTCCGATCTGGAAGAATGTTAAGTAAAGCTTCTATTGGGATACATAACTTAAATGAGGACCTGATATCATGTGAGCTGAAAGAATTTCCTACAAAAGAAAGGGAAAAAAACCGGTAGTATCCACTATTCAGGTCATACAGAAGACAATTTGTGTAGTCTCTCGTCTTTACATCGCCTTTGATCAGCAACCATAGACCCAAAAACATCCAAGAGATTATCCAATCCCTCCGAATTGTCCCCAAGTGCTTTCAATGCATTCACTATGCTCTCTATGGTAGACAAATAACCAGCTTTTGGCTGCTGCCTAACTTCACTGTACAAGCTGTGTTTCTCCAAATCCAACCTCAAATGAGGCAATAGCCTCAACCATGGATTCTCTTCGTAAATTCTCCTAGCCTTTGCCCATGTTCCATCCAGAACAATCAAATTCTTCACTTCAATGTTCATATCTTTCAACTCACCAAACCCAACCGCTTTCTCACTAGGAAACAGAAGAACTGACCCTGGAGGAACCACAACTTCAAACTCATCGCACTCTTCCAATTCCAAACCTACGCTTCCTCTCAACATCCCTCTTTTTTGCATCCTTTTCACAATAAACCCCTTGCCCAAATCGTCAATAGCCATTTGAGAGGACAAAATCTTATCAAACTTTTCACGCGTTTTCCACTGAGTTGGAAGACTCCATATACTGTTAAGGTCTTTTATCACCCCATGCTTCCCAACCGTAACACTCATCACTGCTTCTTCAATACCTTGCATTGCATTTTGTACATCAATTTTGTCACCCCATACTGCTTCCTCCGATACTGTAGGCTTATCCTTAGGAAACAAATAATTTCCACTCAACCTCTCAATATTGGTTACCAACCCATTTTCCCCCTCCAATACGGAGCCATAAATCACCAATTCATCTACATTTTCCACGACACCACCTCCCTTAGACTCGTCCAGGCTGCTGCTTTCACCTTTTGAAACCCTCAAATGTCCTTCAAATTGAATCAAACCCATATCCTCCGCATCAGAACTCAATCCGCCAACATCCTCAATTTTTTGCTTCTGAGTTTCTCCAACTTCACAACCACAACCAGCTCGACCCCAATCCGAATCAAGAACAGGCTCAAGCAACCAAAAAAGGTACCGGGCATCAACGTTAACGTCAGTTACCGTAATTACAGAAACGTATCGAAGTCCTAGTTTCGCTATCCTGGAAGAATTGAGAGGGTGTTTGCTCTCAAGAACGTGTTGAAGAATGGTAACACTGACCTTGTTTTCAAGCGCAGGGTTCCGAATCCGAGTGCAGAGGCAGAGGCGTGAGGGTTTGGAGCAAGATGGGCAAATGGGTCGCTTGGAATTGGGGTGGGGAGCCTCCATTTTCAGGGTTTTCGGAGGGCCGCGCCAGTGATGGGTGAAGAAGCCATTAATTATTGAGTGTAATGAGTTGATTCGGGTCGGGGTAGGGATTCGGATCAGCATCCTCCTGCATGTATGGACTTTGGAAGAAGGAGCAATAACAAAATTATCGTAGGAACTTTTTTTGAGAAAAGTTTTAGAAATTATCAAATACAATTGTTAAATTTTAATTTAGCTAACAATTTAACAATTGTAATATAAAATAGGTAAAATGTTACGAGATTCGTTACACGAAGTGTTTGCACCAGATGAACGAGAAGTCGTGATTATAATTAATTACTAACTTCCCTATCATTTTCAACTATGTTTACATTATGCTTGCCACACCACACTCCAATTATCGCTTTCGAGACTCATCAATGCAAAAGTCAGGAAATCTTCATGAATGTAGCGAGAATAAGAAAGACCGGGGTATGCGGTTAGAAATTTCCGGTTGAAATAGCTCTACAGTTATACGTCGTCGTTTAGAGTAAAATTTACATGATTTTATTAATCTGACGGGTCAAATATAAAAATACTAATAAAATAAGAAGTTTAAGGTTTAAAAGATTTAATTGATATTAAATTTGCTGAAAAGTAAATAAAATTAAAAAATTTGAAATATAATTGAAAAAGTTATTCTTACATATTAAAGAATTTAAAGTTTAACTAAACAAAAGATTATTAAAGATAAAAGGGTTACTTTTTATATCAATGGACAAATTTAACCATAACATTCTATACAGAACAATTATAATCTTAACATTTAGAAAAAATTAAACTTGTACCCCATTATAATAGAAATTTTAACATTTGTTTGTTAAGTGTCAGGTCAATGAAAACATTAAATTTGTACCCCATTATAATAGAAATTTTAACATTTGTTTGTTAAGTGTTAGGTCAACGTTGACCTGACAAATTTTAATATTTGTAGACCCCTATTAGCAACAACAACAATTTCTGGTAAAAAATTTGTTGATATGCGAGGTTTAGAAAAGCCTAATAATATGCAAACTTATCACTAACTAATAAAGAGATTATTTAAGAGAAAAAAGAAAGAGAAAATAAAATAAAACAAAAAATGAAATAGTAATAATAATAAACAAATTAATTAATAATATAATAATAAAAATTAATAATAATACTTTTATAAATTAAAAATTCATTAAAGAATTAAGAGGTTAACATACAAAAGAGGTCTGTCACGTGCAATAAGATACTTTAATACACTAAAGCATCTAAGCTATTACAAAAATGTCGACACTAAGAGCAAAGACGAAAGAGTATTGTCGTTTTACAATTAGGTTATGACTAATTGTTCCTTTCCCAAAGACGACAGAAGCTTCTCGATTTGGGTGGGTGAGAGGCGAAGCTTTGATGGCAAGGATAGCAGCATGATTTTCCAGTTCTTCTCCTCCTTCTTTCTTCGCAAATGATGGATCTCATCTCAAGTAAATCTCAGCTTCAGAATCACTACGATTCTTTGTGTTTTAGAGCATAATGTATTCTTTGTTCCTGACTCTTCAGAAATGGCTTACCAATGAAGTAAAGGATGTGCTTTTAGGATTTGAATATGTAGTGAAGGACAGAGCAATCTGACTTAGGTAAGTATCTCAGATCGGTTTGGCTATTTTATGTTGTTGTTTGAACCCATAAAGTGACTCTTTAATATGACAGGAGGGATTGAGGAGTTCTTTTAACCAAGACTAAGGAGGAAGCAACTACTAAAAAGGACTCTACTTTCCAACAGGTGAGTCCAGATCTCCATACCCTTGTATTTTTCCATAAGTATAGGCATGATTAGGCATTAGTATTCAAGAAATTCTGTGTATGAGACCTTGATTTTTGATCTGTAGTGAGATTGAACTCTGTTCATGAATTTCACCGAATAAGATGGAGCGGGGACTAGATTCTCCATGTGAGAGTTATTCCTGTGCTACAGTGAGAGTTCAACTAATTTATAATCAGTTGTTCTTTTATACTTGATATAGTGAGCTCTATAGAAAGAGTAAGGAAACATACTTCTTTTCAAACCTTCTGTTGTTCCTCTCCTTCCAAATTATTTGAGGGCATGTAGCAATCGAGATTAGTATATCAGCTTTATCATAATTAGAAACATATAGATGAGTTAGCTCCAGTAGGATGTTATAGAGTCTATTCGAATTAGGATCAATAACACATAATCTAGAGATTTTTGCCCAAATTTCTTTAGAGAAATCACACTCAAAGAAAAGATGGTCTCTAGGTTCTTCCCTTAGATTATATAGAATACATGTCTTTGAGAAGGGCATAAATTGCAGCCTATCTAAAGTTTTGAGTCTATTCAATATTGCTCGCCAGAGAAGAAAGCTAGTGTTAGGTCTAAGAACCTTGTTCTAAACTATAGAGTACCATTCCACTCTATTAATTGTCTCATCCGTCAATTTTTTAGCTTTCTTTATAGTTATTTCTAAAACTGGAATCCCTTTCCATAAATAAGTATCCCTCTCTTCGAGACTTGCGAACTGTGGAATGAACATAAGTCTAATTTCATCCATTGATAGCGATCAACTTCCATTTGTAACTATTTCATTGAGCATAGTATTATTAGGGAACCTCACCAATAAGGTTCTTGCTAACTGATTTTGAAATAAAACTCCTTGCCTTGTCCAATTATCATATCATAAGGAAAATCTTTCCCCATCAACTATTTGACAAGATATGCTCTGTTGAACTTCATCCTTCATTTTTAGAAGTTGGTTAAAGAACCAAGTGTAACTGTTAGTTGGTTAAAGAACCAAGTGTAACTGTCTTTGGGTCTTAGGGCCCAAAAGCTCCCATATTTTAATATGTAGATGTGAATCCATTTGATCCACATTGACTGTTTATCACATAGGATTCTCCAAATCCTTTTAGTCATAAATAATATGTTCTTCTTGGTTATTGACTCTGGTCCTAATCCTCCCTCTTCTGTCGGTTGATAGATACTCTTCTAGCTGACTTTTTCTTTCCCTTTCTCACCATTTCTTTTCCCCCCCGTAAGAACTGCTTCATCATTCTTTCAATTACTTTGGTAAACCCTTTGGAGAGAAATAAGTGGGAACACTAGCAAGTTTACATTGACCGACTTCAAGAGCTGAAGTTTCCTTCCATAGGATAGGGCTGCATTAGTTCATGAACCCAATCTTTTCTAAATTTTTTCAATTAATGGAATACATTCACAAAAACTTAGCCTTCTAGATGAGATAGGAATGCCTAAATAAAGGAGAGGAGACTTTTTTAATTCCATTATCATTGCTAGAGTCAAGGCATTAGAGAGGTGAGAAGCACTTTTTGAAAGTATGAAGTAACTCTTTTGAAGATTAACACTCAAATCCGACATCTCTTTGAAAGAATTGAGAGTGCTCATCATCAATAGAAAGATTGAGTGGACATTTTCCTTGCTTAGGATTATAAGATCATCTGCAAAACTTAAGCTAGTTAGTGAAATCTTTCTACATTTGGAATGATATTTGAATCTTGGATCCTTAGAAGAGTTATGCTTCATCATTTGAGTAAGAACCTCCATGCAAATTAGGAGTAGGTAAGGGAACAGAGGACCCCCTTGCCTAAGTCTTTTTTTGCCTTTAAATATATCCGTAGGGCTCCCATTTATCATAACTCTGTAGGAGGCAGTAGTAATGCATTCCTGAATCCACCTTTAGAACTTATAAGGAAATTCCATGACCTCCATTTTTTGTAGCAAAAAGCTCTAATTCACACTATCAAAAGTTTTCTGTAGGTCCACTTTGATAGGACAGTTAAGAGGACTTTTCCTACGGTTATACCCTTTCAACAACTCTTGTACTAGAAGAATATTGTCCCCAATATCCCTATTGTTCATAAAAGCTCCTTGATTCTCACCGATGAGATAAAGCAGAACCTCTTTTAACTTGTTTGTCAAAATCTTTGCAATAATCCTATAAAGAAAGTTTGTGCAAGAAATACGTATGAATTCACTCTAATAGGACTTATTTAAGCTTTTAGGGACTAAACAAAGGAAGGTCTTGTTAATCTCCTTTAACAATACCCCTCTTTGAAAGAACTCATGCACGACCTCCTTTACTAACCCCCTACAGTACTCTTAAGTTTTTTTATAGAAGAAACCATTCAAACCATCAGGACCTGGTGCTTTAGAGCCATTCATGATAAACACCACCCTCTCTATTTCTTAGTCTATAACAGACTTAATTAATAAGGAGACCATATGTTCAGGAATTCTTAATATAATAAACTTTCTAAGATCATCTCCTATATCTAAAGGGGAAGCTACTGAACCTAAAAGGTTCTTGTAAAAGTTCATTGCTTCCTTAGCTATACCTTTTTGTCTGACCACAACCTCTCCAGCTTTAGTTTTAATGGAAGTGATTCTATTTACATTCTTCCTATCTTGCACTGAGTTAAAGAATAACTTTGTACATCTGTCCCCATCCTTTAGACAGTTAACTCTGGATCTCTGCTTCAATAATGAGCTTTGGTTATCCACCAGTTGCAAATAGTTCTGTAGAGCTTCCTTTTCATTCGAGGCCAAAGAAGCATCTATA
The DNA here is from genome assembly GCA_025531955.1 of Erythroxylum orinocense. Taxonomy (NCBI): domain Eukaryota; kingdom Viridiplantae; phylum Streptophyta; class Magnoliopsida; order Malpighiales; family Erythroxylaceae; genus Erythroxylum; species Erythroxylum orinocense. Next base: position 22,604,774 of record JANZLX010000005.1, read on the forward strand.
GGATTATCCACCGATGAAGTCTTAATAGCTAACAATTTATCTATAGCTTTTTCAAATTTCCTTTGAGAGATTCTGTCTTGTTTTTGAATTTAGAGATTTCAATTCTTGTTTGATAGACTTGAGCTTTTGGAGGGAAATGTACTATTTTATCCTAAAGAAATCATACTCCAACCCCTTCAACATTGCCTCTTGAAATCCCTCCATATTTTCCAAGAAATTGTTAAATTTGAAAGGATGAAGGATTCTGACAAAGTTAAATTATGGTCCGGGTTTAGGAATTTTGCTGGACTTCTAGAGAAAGAATTTAGCCAATCCACATTTACTATAGCCCTATCCAACTTTTTCCTGATATGTCAAATTGAACTTTGTTTGTTAGACCAGGTGACTCTATGGCTTTCAAATTTCAGATCTGTGAGTTCCACCTCCTACATACAATCATACATATCTGAAGAATAATTGTGTAAATTACAATGGCCTTTTGCTTCAGATCTGAATAACTAGTTGTTAAAGTCACCACACACTAACCATGGAGAATTTACTGAGGCCTTTAATCTTCTTATAGAATTTCAAAGTTCAATCCTTTGAAACCTGATGTTAAAACCATAAACAAAAGTAGCTAAAACACTAAAGTTTTCCATCTTGAAGTAGATCTTAGTGTGAATAAACTGCTTATTTGTTTCCAGAACATTCACCTCTAAGAAATCACCACCATAAGCAATAATGATCTTACCAAAGGCATGGTGTAACACCCCACTCTTGCGTGACCCGAACCTGACATCGATGGTGATATCCGAGCTCGTGTCCCGCGAGAGTGGCGTGCTATATCACTCAGTCTAAACTGCTCATGTGCAAAAATCAGTAGACACTTTGGGCCCGCTTTAATTTGGAAATATTTTCAGTCATAACAATACACTCAATACTATTCACGATAGCCATTTAATGAACCAAAAATTCATAATCAAATTGGGTCCAATTTTATTCATAAACATTTCAGTGATCACATTACAATCAATAGAATTTCCATAGCTCGTTTGGGGCCCACTATATCTACAAATCACTATTTTCCAAAAATTGCAGAAGATATAATTGTATAACAGTAGGATGACACTAACGCAGACGTGGACTGATCCCGACCTCTATTCTTCATTTGACTGCTGTAGACATACTTCCGTTAGTCTAACGGGGTATTCTTCTGAGTCCTGAAAAATATTTGCAAATTTTGGGTAAGTTTTGCGAACTCAGTGAGTTACCATCATTGATGGCTCACTTGTAATATAACATATACAAATCACTTAATTCACATTATCTCATTAACAATCATAATGATTCACATACACTTGATCAGACATTTTACAAATCACATTCAACACATAATACATTCAGAAATTATTCAATCCGTTGTAATCATTCATATCATGGATCTTTGGTGCACATAAGACTCTCTTTCCATTTGTTATTTTGTAGTGACTGGGAGCCTAAACTGTCCTATACAGGGGTCATTGATAACTGTCCCATATAGGGCTCATTAAGCGTTAAAAGCGTCTTAGGGGTAGGAGAGCCCTCTGGGTATGCACTACTTCCCACGCGTCTTAGGGGTAGGAGAGCCCTCTGGGTA
>JANZLX010000005.1:22612342-22625381 GCA_025531955.1 Erythroxylum orinocense
CAACCTGTTCTGTGGATACTGTTAGAGGCCGGACACTTGTGCGGCTACGGTGGTTGAGACGGATCGGTTTCGGAAACAGTTCGAGGGATGCATCAAGATAAAGATCAAGCTTCGGAATAAGGAACGAATTAAATTTTCACTTTATTTTGATTCGAGTTAATAATTTTATAGAATTAAATAGATCATGATTTTTGGGAAATCCAAAATCACATAAACATTTCGTGATTATTCCGCTGCAGTCGGATCAGATCCGGTCCAGATTTCCCAACACGCACCATAATTGAACTTGCAAAATTCAATTTAGTCTTCATCTAATGGGCCACTAATTCATAACCACTGCTTTGTTTCCCATCATTGATGTATGGATTCAGTGTAAGCTAAATTCTGGTTGTGAAGAAATTCCGGTTGCTTGTTGGTCTAGCTTCCTTCCAGAATAGAAGTTAGTTTTGTTGCCTACCATTCAGAGGCGACATTAACTTTGTTAGGGACTTCTCCTCTGGAATTTTCAAGGTTGAACTAAGTAGTCAAGCTTACTGACCTAGCTTTGAAAGCAACTCAATACCATCAGGAGTCACAAAACTAGAACCAAGACTTAGAACCTAGTCTTGCATCTTTTAGTTCACGATTGGAAATCAATAATAAAGGAATCACAATTAAAAAACACAGAAATGAGAATGAAAAGTAAAAAATAGAATATTTGGTATTAAATATTAAAAATAATATTGAGAAATTTTACTCTTATTTAGTTATTACATGGTTTTGGTTTGTAAATAATTAATTAAAATATTTATATTTTATAAATAATTAATCAAAATTTTTAATTATTTATAAAATTATTAATTATAAATAATTATAAATAATTTTATTATAAGAATAAAAGTATAGTGAAACAAAATAAAATAATTGTTAAAAAAATAATATAAAAGATAATGATAATGTTATCATAACAATCATTATTTTGATAATATCTTGATAATATTTTGATAATAATTTGATAATATTTTAATATTATCTTTTATTTTTAATATTTAATTCTAACTTATATCTCCACCCCTAATAGAAATATTGGTTTAGGATTATTTAAAAGTAATTCTAATTTTATCATTTCTTATTTTATCTATTGCGAGTAATGAAATAACTAAACTTTAAAAATAAAGGTTGCATTTTCATTTCATGGAGCCAAAACTAAGCCTTGAGCCTAACCTACCAGCCTCAATGTTACTGATTCAGAATCCGATCTCCAACCCCACCTACGAGTTGTAAAATGTGCAAAAAGCAAAAACTTGGGTGGTCTCTCGAAGGCATTCAAAAATTGAAGGTTTTATTTTTTGGTGAAGGGGGCGGAGTAGGGAATATTAACTCTGCAAAAACGTTATAGCTTGAGAGTCTGCCTCTAGCGTCAAGCAGATCCCTGGAGGCGGGATGGACCAAAAAGACCAAAGAGGTGTTTGTGATGAGCCAAGCTTAGCAACAAAGTCCACACATTGATTGCCCTCACGAAGAACATGTTGAAGTTGCAGCTCCACGATCTGGCCATTAGCTCTTGGATATCCCGAATAAGAGCAAGGTTTGGATGAAAGATCTATGAGCAGTCTGAAACGATAGTTACCACAGTTAGGCAATCAATCTCTGCTATCACTCGCCGGTAGCTCAGTTCTCACGCAAGTTGAAGGCCATGTTTAAGTCCTTGTAATTCTGCAACCATGTTAGTCACAATGCCAATAGAGCCAAAAAAGCATGCAAGCCATCAATCGAACATATCCCGAAGAAGGCTGCCATAAATAGCCCTACCTGGATTACCAAGAGCTCTCCCGTCAGTATTAATCTTAACAAACTCGTCAGGGGGCTTTGTCTAAGAGATTCATCGAGGGGGAGGAAAAGGTTGTGGTCCGTGATCGATCTGACGGCGCGAGTATGATCCTTGAGAAGCATACGATGCCAAAACAACTGAGTCATAGAAGAGAGAGTATTACCTTCAATAACCTCATTATCACGTGCACGTCAAATAACCCAGCAACTAAGTACAAAGTTGAGAGGGGTAACTGGAGTAACATCAGGGTCAAACACACATCATCCACTTGTCTATGGAACAGGTAAAGAAAGAAGGGTCCATAATAGAGCCATGCAATGTAGACGTTGCCAAAGTGCCTTCGCCCATACGCAGTCTCAGAGCATTTGAATGGTAGTCTCAAGGAACATGGCACACCGAGGACACAACGGCGATGCAGCGATGCCCCTATGAAATCGACGAGCGTTGGTCAGGAGGCGGTCTTCATGGATCTGCCAAAGGAAGAATTTGAGCTTCTCGAGGATGTGAAACTTCCTTAGTGATGTCCAACACTTGCTAACATCAGGCGGGTAAGGGACCTTAGAGATGAATTTATACCCGGGGCAAGAGGAATACACCCGACGAGGAGGCGCCCCACACTAAAAGGTCCTGAAGCGACCGATGATGGGGTAGAGGAATCATGAGAATTTTTTGTCGAATATCCACTGGGAAGGTCGGATGGAGCAAGTGTAAATCCCAATGAGACGACAACGAGATAACCTCCGTAACTATAGCATTGGAGTCCTGCACATCATTAAGACAGACATAGTACCGGAGGGGAGCATCCGCAGCCCATCTATCATGCCAAATGACACATGCTCACTAGTCCCTATTCGCCACGTAAATCCATATCTGAGAAATGGGACCACCTTTTGGATGGCCCTCCACATAGGAGATGCCCCATGTCGGGCGTTGTGGTTGAGCATCAAAGGGCCTCCACAATATTTTGTGCGAAGAAGTTTGATCCACAACTTATCCTCACTTGCGACCAGTGAGTTAGTGACCAAAGCAATTTACCCAATAAGGCAATATTGTTATCTCTGACTCGGTAAAGGCCTAATCCTCCCATGAATTTAGGGCTGCAAATAGCATCCCAACTGATGAGGTGTAGCTTCCGATTAGTAACAAAGGAGTCCCAAAAGAAGCCCTTGAACGCTTTATCAATCCCCGAGCAGACGGATGAGGGGAGCCAATGAGTTTGCATGGAATAGAGTGGGATAGTAAACAAGGTAGATTGGATCAGGATATGATGCCTAACCTTGTTTAAAAGTTTTGCCTTCCAACTTAGCAGCCGAGAGTTCATTTTGTCCATAAGATGTTGATAGCCAGTGTTACCATTATGACCCCATAGTGGAACGCCTAGGTAGCACCCCAAGTCCGAGGAGAAGTGGAGACCAAGGCGGTACTTGAGCACATTCTTATGGGCAGGTTTGGTATGTGGAGAGAGAAACACTTCGGATTTCTGCTCGTTGATCAACAGACCAGAGCACTTACAGAAGACGCGCATGGTATCCAGGAACACTCGACAGTGGTTAACAGAGGCATCAGAAAACAAGAGAAGATCAAGGAAAGAAGAAAATGTGCTAGAATTTGAGCCCACTAAGCCAGGTGAGATGAGCTTGTTGTGTAAACTTCATACGTAGAACTGATAAGATTGGAATTCGTAATGCATGGGACCATCCATGCCTTTGATTAGTTCCACTGTTTCTTCGAAAATGTTCCAGAGAAGATGTCAGAAGTTAAGCAAATGGTAGTTCAAGAGATGATGGATGGTCAGTTGAGCAAATTCTAGAGGTGGAGTGATGGTTTAGTGGTGAAGGTAGAAAACACCAGTAACATTTATGTTTCATTTGCATTAAAGCCTATAACAAGTATAGATGCAGATCATAAGATAAAAAATTCTTTAAAAATTTAACAATTTTGAGACGTAGAAGAAAAATACAAGAAATTTATTAGGGGAAGAAGTATAATTAAAGGTCTGTTTAGTTAGATGTTAATTAATGGAATATAATAGAATGTTTTATAATGGAATGAAATGTAATATATTTAAAAGTTGTTTGGAGGGATGGAAGGGCTCATAATGTAATGTAGTGAAATATTATTTAGAAGATGAATGTAATGTATAATAAATGATTATTATACCTCTGATATTAAAATGATTTTTATAGGAAGTTTAACGTTATAATTTTAAAACAGAAATCATATCTAATTAAAAGTCACGATTTAAGTCACAACCGTGACAAATAATTTATTAAATATTTTCTATTTTAAAATAATAAAATTTTATTATTAATTATACACAATTTATTATTAATTATATAAAAACAGGGCCTAAGAGGTAGAAATGTGGGTCATTCTTATAAGATAAAACGTCTGGTCGACGAAAAAGATTCATAATAAATAATAAAAATATGTAATTTTAAATTAATGTTGATAAAATTTGGTTTATTTTTAAAATATTGAAAATTTAAATAGTTTTAAACATTTTAAGAATAAATTAATTTAATTCAAATATTATAGTTCAAATTATTTATTTTACTAATCTTTATATTATCTGACTTCACATAGTAACATTATTTACTTTTATTTTAACCTATTAGCTTTGCTTGAATTCGAAATATTTATAAAAAACAATTATGACGTGACATTGATGTGGATGAGAAAAATGTACTGCTCTTTTACACTTTGAACTTCTAAAAGATGTTATTAGTAAAGTATAGTTAGGGAAGAAAATTGGAGTTGTGAGACTCTCTTTTCAATATTTGATTGCTATGCATTTTTCATAACTTCTACAAATATGATGGTGACATGTTTTAGTAAGAACTTGGTACAAACTAGTTGTCAATGAAATTGGCTAAGCCACTAAATTGCTGAAAAAGGGCCTAAGTCATCAAGTCTTTTCACACTTAGTTTTTAACTGTCGTTGAGTAAAACAACAAAGTCAAAGTCACAAACTAAAATACTTTTATATTTTCCATATTTATCAAGAATAGATAGTCATAAGAAAAGGTGAATAACCTTCAAAACCATGGCAAGAACTAAGCATTAAATTCCTCTACTCATGATCAATCAACAATCATTGCCTTTAAAAACTAGGCAATTTAGGGGTAGACTTTGACAATATGTTTTAAACAAGATAGATCTATGGGTACACTTAATCACCATTCATGATCAAGACATTCCATAACTTTGCATATCATTTCATTACTCCACCACTAGGATTCATATGCATAATCATGAAACAAAAGGCTTTTTAAGGTTGTAATGTGAGCAAAGGTTAAGGAGAGATGTATTTGGATAGTGTATAATACTACAAGAAAACTGTAGGTTAGCAACAGAATTACCGATGCAACATCTAAGCTAGTGAAGCAAGAAAAACACTCAATGTAGCATCAAGTGCAAAAACTAACTTTAACAATCTAGATTCAATCCTTCATACACAAATCACATGAAGTATAAGGAACTAGAAGGAATCACTCACAGAAATTAATGTTAAATAGCACATTATAACTATAAGGAGTGATCCTTCAAAGTAACATCTTACTCATATGAATTATACTCAAATCACTCGTTTCATATAATTTTAAAAGGAAATACTAATATAAATGATTTTACAAAACAATTCCTCCTTGATGATTTTATTTAAAACATTTTTGTTTTTTGTTATATATTTTTTCAATTTTCAATGTTCTTTTTCTTCTCTTTTCTTTCTTTCTTTCTTGTTTTCAACAAAAATTGAAAGAAACTACATCAGCTATGGAATTCATTGATAAGGGATAAAATTGCACTCCATCAATTATAAACAACTCGCATACTAGCACACCCCACACTTGTGCTCTTGTGCATCTATAAACATCAACAATCATAAATGCTCCACTAGCTTTAAGGCTTAAGTAGGATACTTGGTTAGGTTAAAAGTTTGTAATATGGTTAGCACAAAAAGAAAAGGCTAATAAAACTCAAGGGGACTAAATAAAAGGGAAAAAATCATATCAATAGGTTATTTGATTTGATTCTCTCTCTTTTTTGTATACTTAAAAACACATAATAAACAATCAAATTTAAAAACACTTATGCACTTAAGAAACAAACAACTTAAAAGCACACATGATAATTTCTACACCACACTTAAAACTTGCATTGTTCCTAAAGCAACAGTAAATGTAAGAAATAGAATATTCAATAGAAATAACAAATGCAAAAATGTAAAGAAAAAAAGCAAACTTCCCTTAGGTTTCCTTCCAAGCAATGCCTTTATTTATTGTTGTTGACTCAACTCCATGCTTTCCTCCTCACATGACAAAATTATGGTCTTTAGGTGTCTCCACTTCCGTCTTTTCCACTTGAGGTTTTGCAGGATAGGGTTTGAGTTGATGACCACTCACATTCAACTGAATCCTTGTACTCTTGAAAAGTCTCTAATATCTCTTTAACATTTTCCTGCTTGTTCAATTTCTCTAATCTATTAGAAAAAGGTGGAGGATTAGTCTTGATGACAATTCGGGGTTCAACATTTACCTTTGAGTTGGATGATATATCCTTTTCTCCTCCGAACTCCTTCTCAACTTCTTCTTCACTAGCAATCCTTGGAATAATCCTCTTAGGATTCTGAAGCTTCTCACCATTGTTCAATGTCAGGACATCGACATTCGTTGGATTTACCTTAAGTTAGGATGAGAACTTTCCTTCACTCTGTCGTTCTAAACAGTTGATAGCCATCACCATCTAACCCATATAGGTCTCTAAATTTTGGATGCTCAAACTTGTAGAAATTGTCTTACATCACGCTGGAAATGCAAAGTATTAGTGGAAATAGACTTAACTAAGTCTTCTAGAGATATACCTGAGTTGGAATAATAGGCTTCTGGTTTATATAAGAATTGTTATGCATCCTACAACCTATATAGGTTGTTGGCTATCCCCTCCATAACGAAGGTTCAAATGATCTCTCCAACTAGAGTTATAGGATTAGGAATATGGGTTATGGGAAACTTTTTCCCAACAGCGTTGACTTACTCCCTTTACAAAGTCCTTTCTATACACAAACTCTAATAAACATAAAAAGATCAAGAAATAAATGTAAAAACTAATTATAAACGAATATATACAAAACACCAATTGATATCACAAACTAAAACCAAAGCACTTCACTCCTCGACAACGACGCCAAAATTCTTGATGAATATCGAATGCACCAGAAAATAAAACCTAACTCTGCACATTAAGATTTATCGCAATGGTGAGTGAGGATTGCATCTACAAAGAGTGTACGTGAAGCTTTTATAATGAAAAGAATTGGTGTTTATGATATGGGGGCTGTGGTTTGGTTGGAATTGAAAGACAAAATAAAGTAAAATTGAACTAACAAAAGTAATTCAAATTAAAGAATATAAAAGTAAGAAAATTGATAATTGAGTTTGGAATCCAGTTCTTGTTTCAGTTTTAGCATACACACAATTAAACATACTTAATCATCTTATTGTTCTCATATATTTCTTAGAAACTATTAAACGTAGGTTAACAATAAGCTCTGTTAACCTTGGCTCTCCATTAGGTCACACTTAATCAAAATAATCTCTTTGGTTAAACCCAACTATCAAATAACCTAAAATAAGTTCTCAAGATTTAATAGGACAGTCACATTACAAATTAGGAAAATAGATTAATCTAGGCAACAACCATAAAATCTTGGGTTATTTAACCTATGTTATGTTATCCCTATTGAAAATACAATTATTAGGTTTTGTATTCGATATTTTGGCAATGAGTTCATACATAAAAAATCGATTGAGAACGAAAATATTAATCATTCATACATGAATACCCAAAGATTAAGATAAGAATAACATAAACAATTTCTCGAGAGAGAGAATTAACAATACACCATGGAGAGATGCAATTAAATTTAGAGTTATGTTGAATGAAGAAATGGATAATTGAGAATTCAAGATTTAGACATATTATGTCACATTTTAGCTCTTGATCGTGAAATTTATAATTTAATAATTATTGTTGATTATTGTCAATTATGTCGATTATTATAGGTTATTATTAGTTATATTATTTTAGTTAGTTGCAAACTATCCTAGTCTAATTTTTTGGGAACATTTATGTCACTTCAAACATCCTTAGAAACTTGTTTAGATAATTTTAGAGCTAAAAAGTTATGTTGGTAGGCTAGAAAATCTACTGAGACTTATTCAAATTGTTGGTCTGTACATATGTGTAATGTAGGCAAAAGGAAGGGTTTGTGTAGCTTATTTTTTACCCTCTTTTTATATATTGTCATTGTAGACACATTAATAAAATTTCCTTACTTAGATATCTCCTATTTTCATTTTATTTCTTTCTTAAGAACATTCCTAACTTGAATGCCCATAACATGTTTGCTAAAATGTCCCAAAAAAATACTTGAGACTTTCATTAATTATCTTACCTTAATTTGATTAGAACTTGTTTGTGGATTGGCTGAGATAGTTTAATAAAAGTATCTTCTTGTTGATGACCTTATCTATGTCCATAGAGAGATAAAATAGTATTGAACCACCCTAATTGATAGAATGCTACACTAAAATTTGGACCAAGTATTTGACAGAATTTCTAAGTGAAGTGTACACAACCTATATGATGGAATTTTGTTAAGAACTTACTTTGAGAACTAAATTATAACATAAGGGAATTGAAGAAACATACCTAGCCTTAAATTAACTCTTATGATGGGGCAGGGTAGTGCTTGTACAACTATATATGTTTTTCCCTTGAGAATGTAAGATGTCATGATAATGAAGAAGGTATGTTTTAATTTAAGAGATTCTTTACATTTAGACAAAATAAGGTTTATTTTTATGAAAATAATTTTTTGGCATTTACATGCCATGCACTTTACTATGACAATAACTTTCCAGCTACAAATAAGTGATGGAATGGAGAGTTACTAAAATACTAATATCTACTCATACAAAGAGATCACTTGACCAAGATGTTGAATAATTTAAGCCATCGATTGAAATATCATAATAATGTTCTTTTATAAAGCTATAGAATACAAAAAATAAAAATGCGTTGTGTGTTGTGAAATTGTAAGTGAGTGTAATGTTAATGAGATGATATTAGTTTAAAATAGAAAATAAACATTCTAGATGAATCAATCTGTACCATCTTATAAATGATTATATGTATTTAGATTTACCATGTAAGATAAGAATATTAAGACAATTATAGATTTAGGAAAAGCTTTCTACTATAAATATGTGAATTAATTATATTAGGCAATTTCAATTGAAGATGTGTAATCTTATTTAAGGATAAAAAAGATCACATCTCTTTCTCTCCTAGCATCATATCCATAATGAAGCTCCTAAATCATGGTTTAGTATAAAGCTTTTTCAATTATTGATTTGTGGCACCTTCCCTTCCTAGTCTTCTTTGTTTCCTTTACTCATATATAATTAATTTTATGATCTCTACTTACTCCTTCCTTACCCTTGCTCTTCATCAACTTTGATATTATGTGTTTAAACCCTATGCTTGTTTGCATGCTTATTTTATCTTCTTCAATCTCCTTACTTCCTCCTTGATAAAAATTTTTTAGTTCCTTTTCCTTCCTTGTTTTCCTTACATGTGCCTTCTTCCTCTTGAAGCCCACATTACTGGCTATTCCCTCTCCTCCTAGACTCTTTTTCCTCACTAGTTTCCTACTCTAACATTTTCCTTTCTTTGGAATGGTCTTTTGTATTTGAACTATTACCTTTTTTCATTTTCCTTGTCCTTTTAGTTTTTTTTTCACATGTTCCTTTCTATTTTGTCTAACGTCAAACCATATGTCTCCCCTTTACTCTGACAACTTTCCTTCTTTTTCTTGTGGTTCTCCTCTTATAGCTCCATCCTTCCTTTAGGCCACCACTAATGATTCTTTTATAACTCCTTATCACTTTAAATACTCTACCTCTTCTTCTCCCATAAACTCCTCAATCCTTCTTCATTTCTTTCCTCCTAAATCTAAAGATGTGAACTTTATAGTTTCCCCTCTTTAGATGTTTTGATAGCAAGAGCCACCAAATGGGACTCTATTTTAGTTTTTTTTTTCCCCTAACCAAAGACCTACTTTTACAGTGATAAACTCTTAGGCAAATTATCATTGGAGGAACCTTTATTTAAAGGAAATTTTGGTCAACAAAAAGATCTTGCTTCTTTTTGGGTTTGACTTAGAGATCAACACTAAAAATCTTAGAATTGAGACCCTAGCATTTAGACAATTAGCCTTTAATTCCTTAAGAGTGGAAAACTGACATCCAAATGAACAATTTAAAGCAAACATAGGTTCTATTATGGATAAACATCTATAATAAATTCTTAAAATACTAGGATAATAAAAGCTTAATTCACCTAGTAAGGTATATAAAAAAAAGATATATATATATATATATATACACACACACAAGGCAACAACGTAGAGTAAAAAAAAAGAGTGAATTATGCTAGGCTATATGTCATGGTTAATATACAAAAAAGAGTTAAGTCACTCCTTCAATACAGTTGAGTGAAAATATTGTGCTTTTCTAAGACTCAACATTAGTTACATACTAGTGGAAACTAAGTTTAATACATCAAGTAACAAAATAGGTCCTTACTAATAAGAGATTTATAATGGGAATTACCTTGAGCTTATGAATTTAGACTCGCTCGAAGAGCACTCCATGGTTAAGGTCCAAGTTCTTAATTCTACTTCTAACCAAGAGGCTATCTAGATAAAGACCAAGTAACAAAGAACATGTTTCCTTAACAAGAAACTTGATAGGGTGCTTGTTACTCTCCATGTAAAATCAACTACCCAAATCCTAGTTTGCTAAAGTTTTCTATTAAAGGCCAAGTCTTGACAAGGTGCTTATTATTCTTTATGTAAGATCATCTACCTGAATCCTAATTTGCTAAAGTTTTCTATTAAAGGCCAAGTCCTTATTAAGCTTTATATCATGCTTGATCACCCCCTAATTATTCTTACGTAATCCTCTTCTTCTTTTTCCATTCCTAAGTACAATCTTCTTGTCTCTTCTTACTAAGGCATCAAGATGTCTTCTCCTAACACGTACAAAGTGCCTGAGCCTTGTCTCCCTTAACTTACCATCATTATTAGCCACCTTAATTGCCTCTTACCACCATATTCCTAATCTTATCTCTTCTTGTAAAGTTACTCATCCTACAGAACATCTTCATCTTCGCCACCATTAATTTATGAGTATGAACCTATTTGTTGAGCCAACACTCTGCCCTATAGAGCATGACTGACCTCATTTCTAAATGATAGATATTACCTTTTATCTTAAGTGGTATCTTCTATTCACATAAAACATCTGATGCACTCCTCTATTTAAGCCACCTAATTTAATACAATCAAATATGTCATCATCTATCTCACCATTTGCTTTGTATGATGAATCTAAGGTACTTAAAACAATCTTTTTATGGTATAACTTTTGGACTAATATTTATTTTCACATAAGATGCAACCATGTGACTTGAAAAGTTACACTCTAAGTACTCAGTTATAGTCATACTCAATTTAAAGTTGTTTGACTTTAACGCTCCCCTCCAAAGTTCTAGTTTGACATTAATATGCTCTTTTGTTTTATCTATTAAAACAATGTCATTAGTAAATAACATATGCTAATGCACACCCCCTTAGATATTCTTGATAAGTTCATCCAAAACTATTGCAAACAAGAAGGGGCTCAACGAGAATCCTTCATGTAGCCCAATATCAATAGAAAATTATCTATATCTTTTCTTATTATCCTTACTCTAGTCTTAGTACCTTCATATATATTCCTAATAACCCGTATATAGGTCATAAGAACTCCCTTAACAACACCTCTATATGACTTCCTTAGGTATCTTATCATAAGTTTTCTCTATGTTAATGAAAACTATATATAGGTCCCTCTAACTGTCCCTATAATATTTCATTAATCGTCTAAAGAAGTGTACAATTTCCATCATAAACCTCCTTGAAATGAAACCAAATTGGTTTTCCAAGATTCTCACTCTCTTCTCAATTACCCTCTCTCATAATTTAAAAAATGTGCTGAGTAATTTGATACGTCTACATTTGTTACAGCTTTAGTGGTCCCTTTTGTTCTTGTAAAGAGGAATTAGTGTGCATGTAACTCTCTTTAAGTTATTTATTTCATAAGCACTTCATCCAAAGGAATAAACGAACAAGAATATGTTGAACCTCCTTAACTATAAACGAACAAGAATATGTTGAACCTCCTTAACTTCTATATTTAAATGCCCTGGAGATGTGTATGTTCGAGCCTAATGAACCATGTTAACATGACCTTAAGGGACTCAACTCCTTTACTATATCCATAGAGCAAGATTGAGATGATAATATTGTCATAGGAGATTATTGGAGGCTTAGTTTAGCAAAATACTTTTGATCCAACACCTCAATATCCAATTTTAAGGAATTTGGTGCTTTGGAAACAAATACTTTTTTAATAATGAAAACATATATTAATCCATGAAAAGAAAACTAATTTACATAATAGCCAACGAGGGCAAACGTCGATAACAATCTCACTCTTCTATTTAGCTAGTCTAATGGTGCATATATAAGATGATCAGACTTGAATCACAAGCACTGCTATGTTAGGAATATGCCAATTAGAATAAATAAGGTGATTGAATTTTGGTTTTTCTTTGAGCAAGCAGATATGCATTTGAATTCTACCATATGTTCTCCTTGATTTAAGTTTTGGCTTAAGAATTTTTTTTATCTCTCATCCCATGCAGACGTGAAAAAACCTTTATTTAAGTATGTGAAAAATAACTCTTATTTCTCTCATTAAGATACATAGTACATTAATTAACCCAATTAAAATAGGTAGTTTCAATAGTTTTTAAACAAGAAGTTAAACTTAACTTCTTATAGCATAAATCATTTTTAGTGTTATTTATTTTGATAAAGAATATATATTCTCTTATTGAAAACTATTTGAGATCTAAATATACAAGCCACCTTACAATGAAAAAAATAAAAGCCACCTTACAATGAAAAAAATAAACCGTAAGAGAATCCTTTTGTGAAATCTAAGTTATAAAATAAGTGTTAGTAGTGTGCCCTAAGCCAATAGATGTATGTGATTCATGTATTAACATTATGACTTGTTAATAATATATTATGAGGTATTCCTTTCATATATGCATGTA
>JANZLX010000005.1:22700003-22717800 GCA_025531955.1 Erythroxylum orinocense
TGCAACCTTGAAGCACCCGGGGGAAGCCCGGCGAGTGCGCAAAACACGGGCCCAACACGCAAAACACGGACCCAACAGTTCTAGTACATAAAACTAAAATTTTATCAAGGATTTAAGATTCTGGTTTGCATAATTGGATCAATGGAAGTGAGTTCAAGGAAAACAAAGCACATGTCTATTGGTGTAATTTTTCTAGACATGGTAAATTCACCAATTTGACCTGTAGAAAGTTGTTTCAAGAGTAGGGAAATTTGGTAGCTTGGCATAACCTTGTCTGGTATAAGCATATGATACCCAGAGCTTCAATCACAATGTGAAGAGAAATCAAGAACAGGTTAACTATAATTGATAGATTGAATAAATTTATGGCTATTCCAATTAGATGTGTTTTATTAAGTAGAAGCAAGAAAGTATTACTTACTTATTCTTCATATGCCAATTCACTCAGCCTTTCTAAAAAGATATAACTCAAAGATGTTTGTTAGGAGATGCACCATAAGAGTGGTATCAAATTGTAGCTTGGTGTTCACCTTTAAACATGCATGATGAAACAAAGAAATGGTGCCTTTTCATTGCTATTTCATATCTATTACAAGCTGTATTGGATGAAAGGAAAATGAAATTATTCAAGGACAATGAGAAACAACATTTAAGGATATAAAGAGAAACAATTAAAGCAATTAAGTTATAGTTGTCACCAGTCTTATGTCAGCCTAGGATTAGCGACTAGCATGTACGATTGTGTTTGATCCTTTGTAATACCATCATGGTGATTTGTCAACTCATTTATTTGATGGGATGGTTTATACTTGTTACAATTGTTGTTGCCTTTCATCGCTTAATCTAATTTACAATTTTAAAAAAAAGGTATGAGCCTTGAAAGATCACGGGTAGAACTATAGGAAAATATAATGGCATATCTGATTACTCCACTGGCCTTCCTGGACTAATGCAGTGGATGCTTTTAAGGTGGATTATGTTGAAGTTGTGTCTAGAAGGGATGATCTCTCTTTTTTTTTTTTTTTTTTTTGAGCAATAGAAGGGATGATCTCTTGCTAGTGAAGCTTTCAGGTCCAGACCAACTTTCCCATGAGAAGGGCGTCTGAGGTCTTACATACTATTGGGCAATTTCTACTGGATCAGTACATGCTATTGGGCAATGTCTCCTACTGCTACATGTTAATTTGTAAATGAAGAATTTCATACAAACTTTCTGAGCAATGTGCATCTATACATTGATTTATTTTTCTTTCATGTTTTCTATCTGAGCACTGTGCATCTTCTATACATTGATTTACTCCCCTTTCCTGTTTAACAAGGGCTGTAATAAATGAATTTTAGAATATAGATTCGTGTGCAAAGCATTGACAATCTAAACCTTTTTGAGTACCTTTCAAACTGCTCAATAGTGTTTTCAGCATTTTATGTATTCTTGACCGGTGATTTTTGATAGCTGATTATGAAAATGGTTATAGGGACAAGTTTCGACTTGAAGTGGATATACTCCATGATTTCACATTTTTCATCAACCCTATTGATCAGTTTAAGACTTGGCATCAACAATTCAAGAAAATATACAGCTGCCCATTATAGCCAACCTTGTCCTTGTACGCGCCCCTTGTTGATTTAAACATAGTATAGATGTTCAATAGAAACGACCAAAAAGCGAATTCGAACTACTACAAGGTATGCTTGTGATTTGTTCTCTTAACACAATGGTTTTTTAACTCTAAAAGTAACATAAAGCGGCTTGCAAAACTTAACAACATATACTTCTAATATACAACAATAAACTAAAAGAGATGGCGGTGAAAATGGCTCTATTCGCAGGGCATCTACAAAACTTAACAGTTAGGCTGTACTATCTTGGACAAACCATCTTAAGAATGTTAACATACACCACTACCTTGGACAATCTCTAGGACCGTATTAACAGATTGGACCAAAAAATAACTCCATCCGCAAGGTTTGAGGAAACTTGTAACAAACTCTCCATCAAACATCCATTTGTTGCATTGTAGTTAACTATTTGCCTTCATACCAATTTTGCGCACACTTTGCATCAACAGATAGGTCGACTTTAAGAATATTCTCCCCATTAAAGGGCTTGGACATGCACTCAACAACTATAGCCTTCGCAATCTCAGCCGACTCCGTTGGCCCTTCTAAGATCACTTCATCGTGAATCTGCCTTACAAAATAAAGTTAATTTCCAGAACATTGCACATAAAGTTCCAGTAAGGCAGCTTTTAAGTGACTTATTTAATTCATTCGCTATAGAGCTAAAAGACTTGGTGTTCAAGTGGAAACGTGAGTTCCATGCAGTCTATGTCAAATCCTAATCAAACAAGAATATTTTTTTACTTGATAAAGCAAGCATCTCACCTGTAAAACTAGCCTCCATCCAAGCTGCTTCAGACATGCATTTCTTGATATTTCTAACATTGCACTTGTGGCAACATCAGCAGCACTTCCCTGCAGTATCCACCCCAATTAAGAATGAGAGAGATATAGAGAGAACTCAAGTTCATAGGAATTAATGGAGAAACCTGCACTGGAGTATTGATAGCAGCTCGCTCAATGTGATTCCTTACAGAACGACTAGCATTTTGTACTGATGGGAAGTGACGAGCACGACCTAGTAATGTAAAAACCCTTCCAAATTCAATGGCCTGTTTCTTTTGAGTTTCTTGCCACGTACGCACTTCTTGTCTTTCTTTGTACCACAGGGCAACAGTTTGCTCTGCTTCCTTTGCAGAGACCTGAAAACAAGGATTGCAAAAATGTATGCCCATTGATCCACTTCATTTAGTTCAAATCACATAAAGAAACTCGGTATTCTAGCTAATAACTCAAAGATTACCTTCCAATCTCGGGCAAGCCCCTTTGGAGTTTTCCCGTAAGCAATAGAGAAGTTAAGCATTTTAGCTTTTCTCCTTTCAGATGCAAAGGCATCCTGTAATACAAAATTCATTATTGCCGTGAAATTAGCTCTGGTCCTATGCGAAATTAAATAAAGAAAAAGTAAGAGAATTTACATGTTTGATTTACGTGGTTTACTGTAAAGCCTATATGCACATACACAAAGATCACGAAGGCTTTTAAGCTGTATTATTCTGATAGACCACTAAAGACATACTTTCATAAGAAGACTAAGTCAAGAGCAGATAATGGAATTAGTCGGCAGTTATTAGAGGAAAAATAGGAAGAGTTGGTAGTTTCAGATTTTGAGTAAAAGTGGGTTACTTGTTGTTATCTACAATTAGGATTTATTCTTATCTACAACTACATATCTAGGAGTCAAAGTCTATAAATAGGTCTATGGTAATTGTCATTAGGTGTGCAATCTTTCTATTTTTATATATATTCTTGGAGTTTAGGCAGCTCGAATTGTCTTTTGTTACTGGTGTGGTTGTCTGTGAGATTCTCCAGTACACTCTATTGTGCCAAATTATTAGACAACCTGAAACTCCAATAAGCCAAGAGAACATCATTCTTGACATCCAAAACCTACCCAATTTTCATACTATTTCCAAACACCACATGGAGTCCCACCCAACCAAACCCAATCCCATGCCATAAATATCCTATCTGATGCCAAATTGCCAAATATTCGACCATACAGATATCCTTTTTACCAGAAAAATGAGATTGAATGTCTAGTTAATGAATTACTTGACGAAGGATTAATACGTCCAAGTTCTAGCCCGTTTGTTATCCCTGTTTTAAGAATACGATTGCAGATAAATATCCCATTCCAAATATTGATGAGTTGCGGGATGAGTTACTTGGAGCCTCTTTCTTCTCCAAAATCGACCTTCGCTCTGGATGTTACCAAATTCGGATGAAACCTGAAGATGTCCACAAAAAAGCATTTCGCACACACTCTAGTCACTATGAATTTTTAGTCATGCCCTTTGGCTTGACCAATGCTCCCTCTACATTCCAGTTGGTAATGAATAATTTATTTCGACCCCATCTTCGACAATTTATCCTGGTTTTTGTAATGATATTTTGGTGTACAATCGTAACCTTGAGCAACACAAGGAACACTTAAGGATTGCCCTCACCCTCCTCCAAGAAAACTGTTTTTTCTTTTTTTTTTGGCTAATAGAAAGCAGTATTCCTTCGCTCAACAAAGAATGGGATTTCTCGGTGATATCATTTCGAATCAAGGAGTCGAGGTAGATCCAAACAAGATCAAAGCAATTGCCGACTAGCCACAACCCCAAAATGTCAAGCATTTGAAAGGATTCCTAGGACTCATTGGTTACTACCGTCAATTTGTCCAAGGTTACGAAATTCTAGCTCGTCCTTTAACCAACAAGAAAGATTCTTTCAGGTGGAATGAGATGGTTGTTGGAGCTTTCTCTAAACTCAAACAATTACTCAAATCTGTACCTATTTTAAAGCTTCCAAAATTTTCCCAATCATTCACTATTGAATGTGACGCTTCATCACAAGGGGTAGGAGTTGTGTTATCACAAGAGAGCCACCCGATTGCTTTTTACAGTAAGGGATTTTCTTTCTCAAACAGATTTAAATCTGCATATGATAGGGAATTAATTGCACTAGTGCTTTCTTTGCAAAAATGGAAGCATTATCATCTAGGGAGGCATTTCTTTGTAAAGATTGATCATTGCAGTTTGAAGTTTTTATTGGAGCAGAAGATTACTATTAGTGAACGACTTTTAATCAAACTTCTGCCCTTTGATTTTACCATCATATATCAAGATGGAAAGGAGAATATTGTGGCAGACTCTCTATCCCGTCGACCTCATTTTATGCAGTTATCAGTTCCTTTGTCAATAGAATTTAATAAGCTCCCGACACTCCTACAATAAGACCCCGTGACTACAAGAATTATAGAGCAATTACAGAAAGATCCCGCATATGTTCCTGATTATTCTAGCCAGAATGGACGTCTTTATTTTCAAGGAAAGCTTGTCATCCTAGTTGACTTGCCTTTAAGGGAGAAACTTATGGTTGAAGTACATGATACCCTTCCAGTGGACATGGAGGATTTCTCAAAACAATCAAGAGGCTTTTTGCTGGTGTGTTTTGGCCAAATATGTGGAACGATGTTAAACATTATGTTCAAAACTGCTTCGTATGTCAACAAAACAAGTATGAGACATTGGCCCTGTTTGGCAATCAGCTGATAGCTGATTATATCTGTTGGGCCCCGATTCGCATTAAGCATGTTTAAATTATTTTAAGGATTTTCAGATTAGTCTCAGTTTTCCAACGCGGATTCGGATTCTAGTTTGGTTTTTCGTAAGAGGTTGGATATCCGGTTACGGGTTCCAACAATATCAGCTGGTTTGATCAGCAGATTGCATTAGCTGTTTATTAAAGATGTTTGATAAAATTAGCTGTTTAAGTGTAAAATAACTTATAAGGATATGACTTTAAAAAAATATAAGAATATGACTATTATATATTTTAGTATTTCAATGAATATTCTTATAAGAATTTAAATTTTAGATATTTAATTCTACAAAAATTAAGTTTATAACTCTAATAAAAAAATAGAACATATAATAATAATAATAATAATAATAATAAAGAATAATAATAGTACTAATACTAACAATAATAATAATACTAATAAAAATAATGACAATGGTGATGGTGATAATGATGGTGATACATCCAAACATAAAATAAAAGAAACAATATTTTACATTTTACTTTTGTTTGGACTTGTGACACAATATTAAAATTTCCAAACAAATCCAAGGGTGTCAAGGTCCAACCCAAAGTCCATTTGATGGTTACACAATCACCATGTCACTAATCCTACGGTCTAGATTCAGGGCAGTCAACAAGTCCTCGTCTCACCCTGTTAGCAAAGCATCCCCCATCTCTCGTCCTCTTTATTCTCGTTCTTCACGAAACTCAAAGTCCTTAGTCCCGAAGAAAAGAAAGGCACAAAACCAAAACTGAAAAATCAACGATTCAAATCTAGGGTTCTGAGCTTTTGATCAAAGCGACATGGTGTTGGAATGGGTTGTGCTAGGGTACGCCGCAGGTGCGGAGGTGATCATGGTGCTCCTCCTCACAATCCCAAGCTTCGACGGCCTGCGCGAGGACCTTATCGCTGTCACGCGCAACCTCCTGAATGAAAGAAGGAAGACAATCGCGTGTGGGTGAGCGGTGAGAAAAACGAAAGCAACGAAAGGGAGAAGACTCTGGAATGTCTGGAGACTTGAGAAATGAGAAGTGAGATGCGAGAGTATAGGGTATTTTGGAGATTTGGCTGAAAAAAATCAGCTTATGGGTGTGAAACGCTCCTATTTGGAGCTGATTGAAAATTAGCTGATTGGGTTGAATCAGCCAACCCAATCAGCTATTAACCAAACAAACTTATGGACCTTTTTTTAAAGTCAACCAGCTAAAATGAGTTGACCAGCTAAAAAAGAGTTGATAAGCTCTTTACCAAACACATCCATTATCTCCAGCGGGTTTGCTTCAACCACTACCAATCCCACAGAGAGTATGGGAAGACATCTCGATGGACTTCATTAATGGCTTGCCGAAATCCAATGGATATGGTACTATTTTGATTGTGGTGGATCGATTATCTAAATATGCCCATTTTGTGGCACTAACTCGCCCATATTCTGCAAAAATAGTTGTTGATGTGTTTTGCAGGGAAATTGTCTAGTTACATGGTATTCCAAGAAGCACACTATCAGATAGGGATAAATTGTTCACCAGTTCATTTTGGACATAAATTTTTAAGCTTAATCAAACAAAGTTGCAGATGGGGACAGCTTACCACCCACAATCAGATGGACAAACGGAAGTCATAAATTGTTGCTTGGAGGCTTATCTCAGATGCTTTGCAAGTGAGAAGCCGAAGATTTGGAGTCGCTTCTTGTACTGGGCAAAATTTTCATTCAACACCAAACACTACTCCTTTCCATGTTGTGTATGGTCGTGACCCTCCCACCTTACAAGTGCATTGTCGCGGAGATACTCACATAGCAGAATTGGAAGAACGGCTTGTTGAAAGGGATGCTATATTATAGGTTTTTAAGAACTATTTACTCAAAGCTCAAAGTCGGATGAAGACACATGCAGATAAGAATCGTAGAGAAAAATCATTTGAAATTGGTGATGTTGTCTTCTTACGAGCCCACCATAGAGGCAACATTCTTTAGCTAGGCGTACGAATGAGAAGTTTTCGCCTTAGTTTTTTGGTCCTTATAAGATTCTCAAACATTGGGGTTCAGTTGCATATGAACTAGAGCTCCCTGCTAATGCTAAGGTGCATCTTATTTTCCATGTCTCACTACTTAAAGAAGCTAAGGAACAACTCTCCACCAATCCACTGGCTCCATTATCTTTGAATTCCAATTAGGAGTTTTGATGTGGAACCTCAAAAAGTATTGGCTCACCGTTGGATTAAGTATGGTGATGAATTAGATCTGGAATTGCTCATCTTATGGCAAAACCATCCTTCTAAAGATGCCAGCTAGGAATCATATGATCTATTACAGCAACGATATCCCTATTTTCACCTTGAGGACAAGGTGACTTTCAAAGGGAGGGGTACTGATAGACCACTAAAGACATACCTTCACAAGAAGACTAAGTAAAGAGTAGATAATGTAATTAGGTGGCAGTTATTAGAGGAAAAATAGGAAGAGTTTGTAGTTTCAGATTTTCAGTAGAAGTGGGTTACTTGTTGTTATCTACAATTAGGATTTATTATTATCTACAAGTACATCTCTAGGAGTCAAGTCTATAAATAGGTCTATAGTAATTGTCATTAGGTGTGCAATCTTTCTATTTTTAAGTATATTCTTGGAGTTTAGGCAGCTCAAATTGTCTTTTGTTAAATAAAAAATACAAGATTCTTAAATAATACCTAGAACTACTTAGATAAATTATTCCTATATTAGATACATAATAATATTTTCATACTAAATACTAAATCTCCATAATATTCAACAAGTACTAACAGCAATTCAGCTGCTGCAATTTCCACATAATGTTCAAGAAGATACAAAATGGTAGATTTTTTTGTCCTTTTGCACATTAGATTTTGGATCAAAGTAAGCTGCTCCAACAAGAAGCATTCCAGAGAATATCAAACTGATGAGCCCTATAGGTGGTCAGTTGCCAAACTCTAGTCATATCCATAACAAAGAACAATGGACTCGACAAAAGGCAGAGATACACAAAACTTGATTTTGTCCATGGCACAAGTCGTGCGAACACCAATTCAACAAACATTCATTTACACACCAAACTTTATTTGTCAACAACATTTGCATGAATTAATAGATGGCGTAGATGCTATCCAACCTCGCTGCTAGAGCACCATCCCAGTTTGAATCAAATACTAACGTTCAATTTATCTTTATCTATAAACTTTAACCACTAAATTTTGAAACTAGTTTATAAAACTATATTCTATTTTCCATCTACCTTAAATTAAAAGATAATTGCATCCCTATGTTTAACTCTCAAAAAGAGAGAATTTTTGTTACCAAATTCCTTCAAAACTAGAAAGTGGACTTAAAGTTGGAAAGTGAGTAAATGAAATTTACAAAAATGAGTTCATTGCTTCTCATTTCAACATAGTTTTACGAAGAGAGTGGCAAAACAATTACCAATTTACCTTCAACAGTGGAACTGGGGGTTTATCTTCACCTAATTGTGGGTACCATTCGAGAAGTACTTCCTTTTTTGTAATGGCATCATGAATATGTGGATACATGTTCATAGCTGTTCTTGAATGAAAATCTCCACCAGCTTTGAACGCATCCAACATGCTCGCACAGTTAGAAAGATGTGCAAGAATTCGAAGTTCAAGCTGTAACATGAAATCTCTTTCAGACCAAAGCCTAAGATACAACATAAATTGGTGGATAAAAAATACTCACCTGCCCATAATCGGCAACAATAAGGGAATTTCCTGGAGCAGCTATAAATGCCTTACGGATCTTATACCGGTCCTTCTCCAAAGCAGGTTGATTCTGAATTAAGGTAATATGTGAAAGTTTAATTTCTCTCACATTCAGATAGCAATATTAAAGCATCCATCTTGTCTTCAATTTTTGGAAAAATTGGGCACCAACAAGGTGATTATTATGGCCCTCTCCGATTTTATGCATAAACAAGGAACGAGATAAATAAAATAAAATACTAAAGCTTTTCAGTTGAATTCACATTGATTTCCTAGAAAGTTTTAATCCTACTTGTTAGGAAAGTAATATCATTAAAATAGCAAATTGCACAGACATATGTTTGATGGCCAAGTCATGCCTTTTTCAGTGACATTATCAAAAGAAAACAATTCATCAATTATAAATTCACTCTAGAAAAGCAATTAATGGAAAATAGATCAATACTTGCAAATTTGGCCTCCTTGCTGACAAACGCCCAGTTTCTGTGTTAATATTTAAAGAACAATGTATGCGCCCATTCTTGCCAGCTATATTACTTTCCTGCAAAACATCAATAGTAGAATGCAGAATACTAAGATAAAGCGATGCCAAATAATAAAACTTATAGTAAACATAGAAGTTTAAATAGTATATACCAACTAATTAACTGACATGGCTGGCATCGTGAAAAGCACTTTAAAGATCTCAAATTAACAATATTGAACTTTTATATGACCAAAACCTTTTATAGAAACATTTTGGCTTTTCTACCTGAGTCATGTAGAATTACACCAAAACATTTTGGCTTTTACAGATCACAATATTTACACCAATAATGTAAAATTATAAAAATATCACTCTCAAATGAGCTGAATGGAAATTTAAACAAAAATGTTAATACTTGACTAGAGAGAAGAAGCAAAATAATATAAATTCTAAACATATACCCACAAAAACCTGACTTCAAGTTTAAGTTTTCAAATTAAAAGTTGAGGGAGTCATTTTTAAGCATTTTAGAATTGTATATACTAATCACCAACAAAAGCATGGGACACAAATAATATCAATAGGCAAGTGGCGAAAAAGGAACTATAAGATGACTATCATCATGCACTATATGCCACCTTCAAATATGCAGTCATAATGAGATATTATACCAAAAGACATGTGGATTCTACTTTCTGCATAGTTCCTCTTTGAGGGATGATTTAAGATAACAAATTAAAAAGTATCAAACCTTTTTAGACTTTTTCATTTAAAGTGTCCATCCTTTTAAAATTTTTAATAAAGTGTACACTTTTAAAATTTAGACAACTCAATTCAAAAATGTGTCTCATAAACATCTTGTTGATGTGGCTGATGGATCAAGTAAAGATTGATGTTTAGAGGAGTTATGTAACTCTTCCTTTTCAT
This sequence comes from Erythroxylum orinocense, assembly GCA_025531955.1. Taxonomy (NCBI): domain Eukaryota; kingdom Viridiplantae; phylum Streptophyta; class Magnoliopsida; order Malpighiales; family Erythroxylaceae; genus Erythroxylum; species Erythroxylum orinocense. The sequence goes on from JANZLX010000005.1 coordinate 22,710,320, forward strand.
CAACATGCTTTTTGTGCCTCCTATGATCACTTGTTTGATGCTAAAAATCATGCAGGAAAGAAGATATCACATAACCCCTCCAAATTTTAGTATCTACGTGCTCTGTCAATCATATTAGCAAAATGTAAACAGAAGACAACCATTTGAAATGAGTCGTCCAATTTTCAAAAGTTTAAACATTTAATTGAAAACTTTAAAAGTTTAGACATGATAATGAAAATTTTCAAAAAGGTTTAACACTTTGTAATTCTTTATCCTGGGACGATTTTATAATGACCAAAAACACACTAAGGCCTATTATGATCTCAAATCACATAAAATGAGGAATTTAAATTTTACCTGCAAGGGAAGGATGAAATTGGATATCAAAGAGTCTATAGAGCATACTTCACATAAAGAAGTAATAGCTTGGCAAGCCTCAATCCTTTCTTCCTCTGTTTTAAAGGTTCTTAATGATTCTTCTCCATCTGACAATGACTTCGAATATCTCCCGTTGGCAACATAGATTGACTTGCCGCTTGCAGAAATTGCAGCAACAAGGGCCTTCAAAGCATCTCCACTGACAGAGGGCCAACCGCTTGGTGTATACACCTCTGCAGGTAAATCAATACCAATGTTGTACAATCTAATTTTTCGATGCTTTGTGGGCTTCTTCTTTCCTTCTTCAATCACTTTATCAACATTAGGAACTTTGAAATCCTTTGCTTCTTCAAGTTTTTCAAGGGTTGCACTGCAACCATTGAAAAAAGAATAGAGGATTTTATTTCTTTTCATGCTTTTTCAAAACTCTAGTTTTATGTCAACATCATCACTTTGCCTTCATGTTATGAACTTTTTTTCTTCCAGAGAAATGTAGGAAAGTTACACCATAAATTCCATACTCATGCTACAAATACAACTTCAAATGCAGGGGAAATTAACTCTCGAAACATATAGGAGCCAAACCAGCAAAGATCAATTTTTATTTGGAATGAAATTATGCAAAAAGATATTTGTGACTAAAAGACTTGAACTTGATATCAATTGAAAGATGATAAAAATTAAATCAATGCCCCAAACAAGAGATTACCTGTTTGTAATGCCACCATATAGCAATTGGCGTAGCTGTGCATCACTTCCTACATTCATATACATAGCATCAGGACAATATTTAGATGCCCAAGTACGGAAATTATGAGCAGCAATTGCTTGTTCTGCTATGGCCACCTTCTGTATCTCTTTCAGATGAGCACGATCAACCAGCATTCCCTCCGCTTCCATTCTAACTAGAAGCTCACCAAACGGCTGCCAGTATTCTTGATAGAAGTCAAACATTGATTTTCCAAGAACCCGATCTCCATTCAACATCCAATTCTCACCACATAGACTGGTTTTCAAGCTTTCATAAAGCTGCAAGGTACTTATTGCATCCAAGGCTGAATAACAAATCCATGGTTTTCGATCTTCTCTTTGTAGCTCTTCAACAGGAGCCAAAATAGTAATTTTTCCTTCAGAACCATCCTTTTTCAATTTTTTCTTTCCAAAGATGGTTTTCATTGACACCTTACCAATTAACTTATGGTAGCGTGATGAAGCCCTAGCCATGAGTTTTCTATCACTTGTCAAAGCTTCAAGAGAATAACCACCCTCCAGCCGTCGTGAAGAATTCCATAACCTTGCCATGTGCATTGTGTCAGCATGAAAACCAAGAAGAGGTATACCATAATTTTCAACGACATGGTTATCAAAGCTGTAATTGTGCCAAACCTACATTAAAAAAAAAAAAGTAACTTTAACACCTCAAAAGTAGCTTATAGACTTAGCAAGCAACCAAATAATTGACACGTGAGGAGAATTATATAGAAACAGATAGATTGTCCTCAAAGGTAATAGAAGTAGCTAAATTATTTTGCCCACAAGAATATTAGAAAGATTGCCATTCTCATTATCAAGTAAAATTAACAATGCATGTTATATTACAGGGTCTAAATTGTCTTTATTCCCATTATCAAGTAAAATCAACAGTACATATTACTGGGTCTAAATTGTCTCTATTTCTCAACTCTCTCACTATCTACATCTCTCTTTCTCTCCCATTCTTACTCTATATCATGTTGGAGTTTAGAGGGACTATAAAATATTACAATAAAGAAGTCACCATATTTCTTAAACCAAATAAACCACAGGAAAAATAATACAAACAGCACCATCAAGTTCTGCAAGAGAATGAAAATCTAAAATATCTGAAATTATGCAGAGGAAATATTTAATCTAATCATTCGGTGCATTGTCCAAAAGATCATTAAAATTTGGTAAATCTATTATCATTCTTCAGTAGAATACTGAAAAAAAATGTAAGTCACAGCAAAAGAAGATAATGAGAGAGAAAGAGAGAGGCATAAAGAATCAGTCAGTCACTGCATAACATGGTAAAGAAAGAGAGACAATCCAATGAATAGACTTTAACAGAAATCATTTATGAAGAATGCTATAGAGAACATATCAACACAGTTTTCAGGCTACTATTAAAAATTTTGCCAATGAAGAAGTTGACATCAATGCAAATAAATTACAAGAAACCAAAAATGAAAATCCACCTTTCTAATGAATGGGTTGGCAAAAAATGGCTCAAATTCAGCTAAAATATCCTGGCCACCACCATCAAGAACATCTACCCATATACATGACTTTCCATATCCAAAATCTGCCTCAGGTCCAGAATAAATACTGAAGCATATTATCTCTCCATGGTTAACAGGTGTTTCTTGCTTCACATCAATCCCTGCTACCTGTGAATTTTATAGCTGTAATAAAATAGGTAGCAACTCACACATGAAATGATTCTACGCTGTGCAAATATCGCTGACCTGTATGTGGTTTGAGTAATAACAGATGAGAGCATATTCCAGCTTATTTCTCATTTTGATGAGAACAGACATGGGAACTTAAAAGATTGTCCTTTAGGTTGTATAAATATGTTTGTAGCTCAAATACATAAGGAATAGTTTTTGTTTCACTTTGTGCATGGAAAATGAGCAGTTTACAACTATATATGTATGATGTGTAATATAAGATATGTCTAAAACATTCCTATATAGGGTGTATAATCGAATAAGGGACTCTTAGTTTTCCTATACAACAATAATTATACAGGAAAACATAATATTCGTGACCTTCAACACTCCCCCCCAAAGCTGGTGAGGAGATATTCTCAATTCCTAGTTAAAAGTGAGTTTTCCAAACACCAGAAGTAGTTCTTTTGTGAATATACCTGCCAATTGGTCAACGCACAATAAATAGGTGTGGTCATCAACTCAATAACCAACTTCTCTTTCCTAAAATGTCTATCAATCTCTAAGAATGCTTATGATCTCAGTACAACAATGGTTGACAATGACGAAAGACTAGTACAATGATGGCCAGCAATGAATTGTTAATGATGTTAATGAAAGATAAGTGTGATGATGGACCAGTGGCTGTAGTGAGAAGATGGGGAGCAATATTGACTTGCGACAAAAGGTATGGCTGACACAAAGGAGAAACGCATATCCAAAGTTTGATCCTAGCAAGGTCTCTTTCTCCCAGAGATGATAATGTTAGATTCTAACAAGGCCCAATCTTACCTAACTATAAAGGCTGACCAAAGGGGAAAAAAAAGGAAATTTTGACAATTAAGTTCAACTTTCAGCCATAAGATTGATAAAAAGGTGGCTCGATGGCAATTTCTAAGCTGCCGCGTAGAAAGACAAAGGAATATTTATTGTATTTTTTTCTTCTGGCCTTACTAATTTGATAGAAGGGTAATACATGTTACACAAATATTTCATAATAAATATAAGATATGTACAAGATATTTCACAATAAGACATATACCAAAAAGGCATATAATCTAATAATTTTAGATTTTTTTATACAGGAATAATTACACAAGAACAAAAATATCCGTGATAATCATCATCATATAATAGTAAAGAAATCGCTTTTTACCAAAATTTTAATGTAGCCTCAACCCCCAGTGTGATACTCAAGAACCCTATTATATGAAACCCAAAGAAGCTAAACCTTGGAACTTATAAATTTTTCTCTTTGATATCAACATAAATTTCTAGACTTGAACAATGCTTGCAAGAGAAACTCTGAAAAGAATCCAATATCTAGAAAACATACCTCTGTATCACATGCATGTATAAGATGTCTGTATTGATTGATAAGCTTAGCAACAACCTCCTTCGCCAAAAGAACATTATCAACAATCAGAATATCTTCATATATACCAGTTAGCCTTTCGCGACTCTCTTCTCGGGATGATATTCCTTCAGTCTTGGACTGTTTCTTATCATAGCTAACAGAAGAAGTAACATTACTTATCATGTTATCGTAAAGCTGGGGAGCAGTCTCTCCTACTCTGGACAGTTCAGAGTCATACTTAACAACCGTAGCTGCATTAGAATTATGCATCTGATAACTATCTTGCTGAGCAGATGTTTCATTTACTCTGGATTTTTCATAATTATGTCCAAAAACAGCACTGTTTCCATTAACCCGATCAATGCCAACTGGACTAGTAAATGCATCAGTTTGACCAAAATCTACTTTTCTCTGGTTCTCCAACACTATTCCTTCCAGTGATCGATTAGCATGTGCAGCATCTCTTAGGATGCTGTTAGGAGCATTATTGCTTGGCTTTTTCTGATATGTTGATCGACCATCTCTACCACATAATGATATAATGTTGTTACCCTCATTCTTTACTTCAGAACCAAGTGGCAAAGGTACAGCATGGTCCTTACTATTAGTGAGTCCAACATTTCTGACATTTGCATTGTTATTATTATTTGGTTTATCCTGCATCTGTATGCTTCTATGGCTGACTTTTGAAATAGAGCTTCCACACTGAACACGGCCTTGCTTGTTCAAGAAGTAGCTCCTTTTGTCCCGCAGCTCTTCACCCATTGCTTTCCATGAGTTCCTATTGCTTTCAACTGGAGGATAAAGTACCTTCAAAACAGGTTTTTTCTCTTCTTGTCTTTGCAGGTCCAATAAGCTATCAAACGCATGAAACTCAATATTAAGCATCAATTAATATGGAGAAGTTAAGCGAAGCAACAAAAGCATAAAAGATACAGTTAAATCATTTGATTGAAGGCCACAGAGGGCTAAAATTTATCAACGCAAGCAATTTGGTAAGCAGCAAAGACCAAGAGTTGTCTAGGGAATGTTTAGAAAACATAGACGTTAAGTTTAGAACAAAAGTTTTGACAAATAATAGAAAGTGCTGGAAAACATGTTTATAAGATACAGAAATGATTGAAACAAAATGATAAAGTTAGATTCATTCTCAGTAAAATAGATAAGTCAATTTTCTGATTACTTGAGAGACCATGCTATCTCAGGAAAATCTTTTGAGATGCGTGAATCGCTAGTTGTAAGAGATCAGCTGGCACATATCTCATGTTCTATTATAATCGTGGTTTTCCACATTTATCACAAAGAAACAAACATACTGGAAAGTCAAAATATATGAAATACAAGGTAGAAAAAAAGGGCCAGAGAAACCAGTTAGAAGATGCAAAACACCTAAACAGGTAACACAATACATAATATAAAACCAATCAAGAATAAAGCATAAAGAGTAGGCCAGCCAAAATTATTACACATCTCATTACATAATACTCTTATGAAACAAATGAAATTTGAATAGCAAAATCTATATATGAAGGAAGCATATGATTCAGAGTAAGCATGCAAAAAGAATACCCAGCATAAGCAATCACAAGAAACCCTTTAATCGGCACCCACGAGCCAAACCCCAAAAAACAATGGAAATGTTGAACTTTACTAATAATATTAAATGGAAATATATTAAGAAAAGCATTACATAAACACTTCAAGGCCTTTGCTACACTTGACAATACATAACCCAGCAAAGAACACATAAAATAGAAACGAAAAAAAGGGCATCAAAACAACCCAAAACCCCACGTACCAAAGAGCTAAAAGAAATGAAACAGCCACCCAAAAAACAAAGTCTTTTACAAAGACAGAAAGCGAACCTATGAACTGCATTGGAGAAGGGACGAGCAGGACCACTAACAGAAGATGGAAAACAGGGACAAGACCGAGTTAATTTAAAATAAGAAGGGCAAAACGGTCTAAAAGAACCAACATAGGTGGTCGGAGCGGTGGTTCCAGAGAGGCCCATAGCTACAAAGCTTCTAACACTCCCGAGCTTATAGCAGCTGCAAGTAGCAGTAGCTATTGTGGCTCTCCAGAAATGAGCCGTCTTTATGGTGGCAAGACTGTAATAACAAGGTGGGGCCTTGAGTTTCGACTAGTTGGGAGGTGAGGCAATTTGGCCGGTTGGAGTTGCAGAAGTAGAGCAAAGGAGTGCAGTAGCCATGAGATGCAGAGGGAGAGGAGGGGGAGGGCCTAAAACCCTGCGGTTCTTCATTTCTTACGAACGGGGGGAGAATTTACGGCTGGCAAATATTTGTCTCTGTATGTGGCTTATAATTTTATGCCTCCATTGTCGTTAAATTACGGATGGGCCACCTTTGCCTTGGGCTGAACCGTCGTTTCTATGTAAAAGGTATCAGGTATGGTAAAAACTAAAAAGCGACAAGTTTGACATTAATATTTCTATCAAAATATAAATTAAATATTGATATTCTAAAACATTTAAAATAAACATTGATATATTTAATATTACTAATTACGTGATAAGAATATATTTTTAATATATTAATTAAGTTAATAATTATTAATCTAATAAATCAAAATTCTAAATCATAAATTTATTTCTTATTTTATTTTAACCTATTTACTCACATTTTCCTCTTTATTCTCCTCCAAATTATCTCTCCTCATCTTTATTTGAAATGGCAACTTTTGAAGGATCCCAAATCAAATCTTCATCATCTTTTATGTCATTTTCTGTAACATTTCGGTTCCATCGGGAAGGATAGAGATTGAAGAGGTGAAATGGAAGAGATTGATGTCATATGGAGTTAGAGTAGTGATCGATCATAGTGCGTCTTTATCGTAGAATATGCATCGGAATGACTTCCGGGCGTCCCAATGTGTATTCTGCGGTAGGGGGCGCTACATTTTCGACCTTTTTTATTCCGATTATTTTAGTTTATAATCCTCATCATTTTCACTTGTTTTCTTTTTGAAAATTAAAAAAAAATTTATTACTTGTAAGAATTATAGGGATTTACGTTAGTTACTAATATAAGGTAGCAATCAATCCTAAAACATGTTTATGTGAACTATCAGAGCAATTAAACCATAGATAGGACATAACTCTTTTAGTGACCACATTTTATATCTTCGAAATACATATCTTGTTGGACCCCGATTTTTAAGTAGAATTTGGAAATAATCAATGAAATTAAATGAGTGGTTTTATAGATATATTGTGACATAAAAGTAATTATGCTTTGAGAAAATTCATAAGAAAAGAATGATTTTGATTTTGATACCTTCGGGTTTTGAGTAGA
>JANZLX010000005.1:22717900-22728122 GCA_025531955.1 Erythroxylum orinocense
GACGGGCTACGTAGGTCGTTATGGTTTGACTTAGTTGTATAGACACAACGATCCTGGGTTTCGGGAAAGTCCCGGGACAAAAATTTTTGTTTTTCGCACCGTGTTCATGTGATGGACACACCGGGATTTTCCTACAACTATTATATCTTATAGAGAAGGCAAAGATCATCCGATTAATTATTTCAAATATTTTAGAGATCCTATCTATATAAGTCATCATCATGAACATTTCATCTGGGGTGTTGTTCCTAACATATGCAATTCATATTGTCCCTACAAATATGAATTAGATAGTGATCATGATGAGGTGTATAAACGATGGTGGCGACAAAAGAAAAAGTCATATACTCATAGTCTACCTTCTCAACAATATCATCCTCGTCAAGATGATCAGGAAGATGATTCCAACAAATCCATTGGTCTAAAAAAACAACGGCTCAGACTTAAATCTCCTCGTGAGATGCTAAAACCTAATGGTAGAGACTATCCAGAGTCAATCTCTAAATCACAACCAGTAATTCCTTCTATTCTTGTTGTTTCTCCTGTTCCCATACCTTATATAATGGTTCAACTGTATAAGGAAGACTTTCATCCTTTACAACTAAGTGTTGATTGCAAAAAATAACTACTTGTTTTAAGCTAAAATCGCTAGTATAAGAGTCGTTACTTATAGATATTGTCCCACAATGATTATACTTAAACACCACTTAATTTAGGTTATGCTTTGTTTAAGACTCAAATTCGAATAATCAACTGAAAAATAAACTAAATCAAACAAACTAGCAATGAACAAATGATGTAGTAATGGAAATCATACAAGAGAATTAATCAAGTTATGAGAGAAGGGATTTTATATATCATTAATGCTAATCTAGCCTTTTATGTATTTATAGGGTATGAATTCTAGACAGTCGTAGGGTTGATTACTATAACATCCCGTTTTTCCCATGTTAAGGGTTAGAACCCTACAATATTGAGTATGATAGATAATATTGAGAAAATTAGGAAATGCATTTCATGCTCATGCATAATATTAACATATAAATATTGATTTTTCCCTACACATTACAATGACTATTCATGCACTCATTTGACATTTTCCAGGTATAAATGATTTTTAAGTGATTATAATGTGAATAGTGAATATTTTGTCTTGAAAATTGATTTGATGAGTTTAATTATTGATATAGAATTTTTGGTAAAAATTATGAGTATTTGTTTAGACTAGGAGAAATGCCAAGTGGTAAGACAATTTATATGTGGTAGTAGAAATAAGGGTCAAATGGCAGTTAAAGTAATTGGAAAGTATTAGGATTTGTTGAGAATGTGACATTGAAAATTGGGTGACAATTGGATTAGAAATTTAGAGACAAATATACTAGATTTTAAGAGACATTAGTTAGCTTAAGAAGATGCCTTGTTAAATTGACTTTTTAAGTGGTAAGCGCCATGACACCTACCAAGCAATTGTTGCCTTACTTTTTAAACCCACCCCCACGTCACCATTTTAATTGTTTTGTTTCTTGCTTTCTTCTTCTCATCGTGATCTTCTTCATCTTCTTCAATCTTCTTAACTTCCACGACACTTACCCACCTCCATCAACATTAAACCTTATCCTTATTTTTTTTGCTTGCTACGCTCATTTTGATTGTCCTCTTCATTTGCCAAAAAAACCTAATCTACACACCTTCATGTTGATGATCATATGGGCCATGGAATTTTGAAGAGTTTGGAGTTTTATTAAGTAAGTATCATACTGTTCTTCATGATTTGTTGGATAAAACATATATGAAGATAGTTAGAGGTTAAATGATCATAAAATGGTGTTTTATATATGTTGGAACGTGGGTAAAGAAATGAACACATTGGTGTCTTGTTTTTGTGTTTATGGTGATCAATATTTCATAAGTTGTGGTAGAGATGAGTTTGAAATAGAAAAACATTGAAATTGGGGTAGGAAAAAGTGCAGAAAAATTTAATGGGTAAATGGATCTTTCATGTTGTTGGACCCCAATTTTTAAGTGGAATTTGGAAATAATCAGTGAAATTAAATGAGTGGTTTTATAGATATATTGTGAAATAAAAGTAATTATGCTTTGAGAAAATTCATAAGAAAAGAATGATTTTGATTTTGATACCTTCGGGTTTTGAGTAGATTGGTATGTCTTATGAAATTAAAGTGGATGAGTTGATTGAAATGAAGTTAAATAGCAAGAATTTAAAAGAATTTAAAAATGTGAAAATTTGAAGAATTTAAAAAGTTTTCCGATTGGGATCCAGTCTCTTCGGAAACGGGTCCCAACATATCTTCTTCATGTTAAGGCCTAAAACAACAACACAACATAACTTCACTTCTTCAACTGGGACCATTTTGGGTATTTCTTGGTCTCTCTCTAATTGAACACTTTGTTCACTCTATATGTGTAACAATTTACTCATCTACACCTCATAGATCACCTTTTTTATCCTGCTAGTTGCATCACCTTGCTTCCTAAATAACTCACCTTAAGCAAAGCCTTATTAGTGATGATAAGTGTATCATTTCTTCTTGCATGGGTGGGATGAACAAAGGGGTCTACTCCAAGTCATTGATTTTAATTTCTATAAGGATCTTACACACCTAATTTGAGTCAATCTTAATTCTCCTTATCCTTATAAAGGTTCGCTCCTTTAGTTATATTGTTATATTATTGAGGGGTTAATCTTGCATGAATTTTCATTTGCATATTGGAATTTCCTTTTTTGGCATTACTACTTGCTCTTTATGATTGTGGATTAGTCTCAAGCTAGTAATCAATCTTCTTTATTTCTTGCTACAGTAAATGCTCTTCTACCTTGACATATGCCATTAATTATTGTTCGCCTCATCACAATAGGTAGGGTACAACCTTCTGTACTCAATGGTTGTAATTGATTGATTTAGTAAGTGCAGATCAAGGGCTACATCGCCCCAAAGAACTACAAATGGATCCAGGGGGATATCAAATATCATGTGATGCTTGAGAAGGGTTCTCCATTTTTACCCTCCTATTAACCAAGTAATTTTGAGTATATTTCAGAACTTCTTTAGGACATATGAACGTTTGGAACATTCAATCTAATGCAATCATACTTTTTGTACATATATGTTGCATATTCTTCTTATAGATAACAACTAGGGTGAGTTAGAATATAAACATAAGAACTACTTTTTCTTGCCTCCATGCCCTTTTAATATTCCAGCTTAGATAACTAGAATCCTTACATAGTATCAATTGTTCCCTTATGCTAGCAATAGTGAGGTCGAATGAGATAGTAATATGACCTCTTAGTTGCTTGAATCTTCTAGCATTTTGTTCTTTCCAAATAGAGCAAAAATAGTTAGCAACTCCAATGAGAGGGACAACAGTACATCTCTAGGGAGCTTGCCATAATTATTATTAGCAAATATAAAATATTCAGAAAAGAAACTAGATTATACTCCCAATTAAGGAGCCTTTTCACATAACTTCATATTGTCATTCAATAATTGTAGTGAAAAAATAAATATGTTAAGGTTTTAGCTACTTCTTCACACAAACACAAGTATCTTAAAGATGTAAGAAATGTAATTTGTCCATAGTTTTAAGTTTATTCAAAGTTGTCAGCCTTAAAAGAAACAAGTCCCTAAGTAGTAGGTTGTTATTCCAAATGAGTACATCCCAAAACACCTTTTTTCCTCTAGGTTTTATCAATTCCCTATAGATTCTGTTGGTAAATATTCTAATTCTTTTGGAAAATTGCTTCATTGACATCTTCAATCCACAAACACGCCTTGGTTTGAGGTTGTATTTGAACTACAAAATGAGCAACTTATGCTATGTTTTGTAAAGTCCCCTTTCTCATCTAATTATCATATAACAAGAAAGAAAAACTACCATCCCTAATTCTGCATCCCATATTTGGCTTAATTGAACTCTTTAATTTGGGTAGTTAATTAATGAACTATGAAAAAGAATCTTTGCTAACAAGGGACTAAATACTATCTCCTTTCAAAATGTAGCTATGCATCCATCTCATCCATGGTAATTTCTTATCAACCAAGGTTCTCCAAACCCTTTTCGCCAATACCACCTTATTGGCAATGCTTATAAGAGTGATCCCTAAGCCTCCTTCATCCATAGGTTTGCATATCTCTGATTACTTGACTTTAGCATTTACCTTGTTTATATTTATTTTGGCCTATAAGAACTTCCTCATCAAGCCTTCAATAGTTTTCATATGTCTTTTTGAAAGGAATATATATGCACTATAATATATCTGCATAAAATTTAAAATGGATTTGATAAGTTGACGTTTAGCTCTAAAGGATAGCTCCTTATTGGTCTAACTCCCTAATTTTTTTTATATTTTTCACCAAAGCCAAGTATTCCTTGAATTGCAATCTCCTTGTCATCAGTGGTAATCACAAATAAAATAGATGTTGCTGTTTGATATCCATTCCAGTCAATGTTCTAATCCTCTCTGAGTGTAACATTGAATTATAAGCCATAAGAACATGAATTTTGTTGTAGTTTATGTCAAGGCCAAATCTTTTGGATCCTTTGAAGGGACTTCATCAATATTTGAATGGATTTTATATCAGCCCTAAAGACGAGAAGCAAATCATTTGCAAAATATAAACTAGTTAGTTTAATCCTCTTACAGTTTCTATAGTACTTAAAGATGTCACATCTCCTGTTGTTCTAGTTCAAGAGCAAGATTAAAGCTTTCATATCAAGTACAAATAGATAAAGAGAAAGGAGGTCTCCTTGTCTAATGCCCCTGGCACCTTCGAAGAGCTCCCTATTAATAAATACACTGTAAGTAGTAAAGGAGATATACGAAGCTATCCATTTCCTAAAAATAGGAGGAAAGACAAATAACTTAAGCAAATTGAGGATGAATTCCCAACTAATACTATTACAAGCTTTGTTAAAGTCCACTTTGATGGCATAGTTCTGGGAGGAATTCTTTCTAGAGCAACCTTTCAAGAGCACTTGAGCAATAAGGATATTGCCACTAATTTACCTACCTTTAAGGAAAGTGCCATGATTTTCACTGATAATTGACTGAAGTGCTCCTCTTAACCTATTTGTCAAGATCTTTGCTATGTTTTTTTATAGGAAATTGCTGAAAGAAATAGGCCTATAATCACCAAAAGAAAAAGGATTAGAGATCTTAGGGGCAAGGGATATAGAGAGCATATTGATCTCTTTTAAGAGGCTCCCACTAATGAATAACTCTTGTACTAGTTATTTTACTAAAGACACAACCCATTGCCAAGCCTTGTAGAAGAAGAATCCATTTAGCCTATCTAGACCAGGGGCCTTTTCCCATTTATTTAGAATACCACCTATTCCATTTCCTAATCATCAACTTGCTTAATAAGCAAATTTCTGCGCTCCTGACCAATTCTAGCATTGATGAAGTCCCTTAAAAGCTCAACTAAAGAGGAATTAAAGGAGTTAGAACTAATATAATTTTTAAAAGGCCACAACTTCATTCATGAGATCAACTTGATTAGAGATTAGAGCACCATTATGAGAGACATTAAAGCCAATTATGTTAATATTCTTCCTTGCCATAAAATAACTAAAGAAAAATTTAGTAGATTTGTCACCTTTCTTTAACCACTTAATCCTAGACCTTTGCTTAAGTAAAGAAGCATGTTCCTCAGCCTAAGTTAAATAGTCTCTCATAGTTGTCCTCTCTTCATTTAGTAGCTCACCAGTTCCTGGATTATTCAATAAGCTTTAATGAATCCTTGATATCCTTTCTTTAGCTTCATTTACAACAAATACAAAATTGAGGCCACTTTTTTCATTTACGAACTTCACCTCTTTCTTTATAGCCTTAAGGTTTTAGAAATATATGAATTGCTTAGAGCCATGAGTATCAATTGCTAACCCTCTGTCAACTGCCTCCTAAAATCCAATATCAAAAGCAAGGTAATTGTTAAATTGAAAAGGAGACCTCTTACAAACCTTTTGGAATAGACTCCCAATCAAAATAGGGGGGTGATTTGAGAAAAGTGAATCTATGAATTTTTCTTTGCTTTCCTGGAAGGTAGAAAGCCATGCATGATTAATCAATGCTCTATCCAATTTTTCCTAAGCATAAATCTTCCTTCTTGTTTATTGCTCTAAGTGAAAGTATATCCATCATATCTCATATCAACAAGACCCAAGTCTTTGACGCACTCCATGAAATTAGAAGTATAATTCTTTAAGCTAAAGTTTCCTTTGGCCTCTAGTCTATAAAGATTTGTATTAAAATCACCATACACCAACTTTGGGAACTATCAACTTGATTAAGTGTTAAACCCTTCCATAAGACTCTTCTCTGAAAATTGAAGTTAGAACTATGCACAATAAAGACATAAAATTTACTTAGCTCATTCACAAATTTAATCAATTCGTGCAAAAGTTGGTTAGAAGATCATAATTGCTCTACCTGGATATAACTAGAGTTATGGGCCAAAATTATTCTTCCATTATAGTGATGTTGATGATTTGAAATCACCTTCAATATAGCACCCAAAATCTTTAACCTATTGAGGTTTTCAAATTTAATCTTTGTCTCTAATAGACTCAGAAGCCATGGATGTTCCAAAGTGACAAAATCCCTTAAAGCTTGAAGATGTTTAGGGCAATTCAAACCACAAAAATTGTATATTACAAAAGTTATATAAGAATAGCTTTTACCTTTAGAACTCTTGCTCCTTTTACCTTTAGAGCTCTTGCTCCTTTTTCTTCCCCTCTATTTCTTATTCATGGAGCTTTAAAATCTAACTTCTTTATCTTCTATAGAGAGATTCTCTTTTGAATCCACTGTTGCTACATTTACTGTATCACTTAGTTACTTATCGTGCACAATATTAGTCTCTTTCTCCAATAGTTTAGCATTGGTGTACCCATTTTCTTTTCTTTCTTTTCCAAGATCTTCTCCTTCACTATTTTGCTTCTTTAGATTATTTATAAGGTCATTCGACACATCCTTATCAATAAGAGAGTTTAGAGCCTCCTCAGAAGCTAAATTTATAACATTTTCATTTTCATTTATCAATAATTCCTACTGAAATTCATCATTAATGTGTTGGAAGTTTTGCGTGACATTGATTGTTATTTGATTTGTCACTTGCTCCTTTTCCACCCTATATGACTGATAATTTTCTTAATTATCATGGCTGATAATTCCTTTTCCACCTAGATGATTGATAATTTTCTTAACCCTAATCATGTGATTAATTGAACAAGATAGCAGTTAACTTAACAAAGATTTAGTTAATATAATTTTAATAATTAATTAAACATAGTAGATGTGGAAACGATAGTTTGTTTGTTATTGTCTCATCGTTCTTCATAGTTTTCATTACCCTTCGTTCTCCATCATTATTGGTCACTGGCAGTGAAGTTGGTAAATGGAAGCTCCATTCATGCAATGCAATGGTCAACAATCCTCGAGAGAAGTCATGATTGTTGATCATCGAAGCTTTTTAAGTTAACTGAGGTATGTTAGGTTTTATTATTGGTGTCTGTTAGATATGTTTGTGCATTGGGATGCTTCTTTCTTGCCGGTGTGTGCTAGATAATGGATGTTGTCATTAGCTTAGTGCTGAGTATGGTCCCGAATGATTGTTTAGGTCCTTTTTGGCCCCCATTGTGGTCCTGTTGTTGTTGTTGTGTTTTTTTATGTTTTGTGGTTAGCTTTAGTTAGAGTTTTAAAGATCATTCTGCATCACACATTCGGTAACTCTTTTTCTTTTCTTGTCGAGTTGAATCAATAATCATGACCTATCCTCTAGTTGATGAATATGAAATTTTAGTTTTTATCATTTAGAACATATTTCCTGCCAAACGTACTACAACATTGTATAGGGTGAAAAATGAATTTTGTTATAAGAAACTAAATTTCTTATGTGTTGAAATTATAGTTGGTACTCCTTAAGTAGTCATATTTGCTTTTATACATTTTATGATCATAAGCTAATTGTGTTAATGCTCATTCTTGCTAACCTAACCCTTTTTAGTTAACTAAGGGATTTTGGGTATTTGTGAATTTACTCAAGTTTTAAGATAGCCAACAAATGATTTAAAGGAGATTTCAATCTTACTCTTATAATGCGATATCCTCCTAACCTCCCTTTACTTGTATGACAACCTAGTGCTCCTAGGAATATTCAGACAAATAGTTCTCAGCACCTGAAACATATTATTAATGAAGTTTTAAGATTAAGGCATATTTAAATTGACTTAGACAAACATGGGATCTGAGCAAGACCTGCTAGAGGAGGATTATGGATAATTCTAGTGAACACCTATGAAGCATTAATCATTATGCTGGGGGTTGCAGTGTTAGGGTCAAGTTTTCTAAGCATTATACTTCCATATAACAACATATGACAAGGCTTATACGTAATTCGATATAGCCTTTATAAGGTGCTTAAAGCTTCATCTAAAACTCCAAATCTAAGTATCAGGTCAAAATTTTCATTTAGCACATAAACCTAATTTAGATAAACATAAATAATATTGGATGATCTCCTAATTAATTGGTGTGTATCATTCATCTTATCAGGGAGTCATTTCTGACATTCATGCAAAAACATTTAGCTACTGCTGGTAATAATAACTAAGATGCATGAAGCCTTTCTAAAATACTGGTAAATATGACTTTTACAGACTCTTGATTTTTATCAATAAATAGTTTAATTTCTTTTTGTTCAGTATAAACTTGTTGAACTTAAACCATGAGAAAAGTCACAACATCCTTTAGATCCGAGTTAGACTGTAATTGTGTAGGTTTAAGCAGAGCACTAAATGATAGAAAGATTTATATAAGCAATAATAACTTTCCTAATTCGATAGTAAAGACTCTTTAAAAAATTAAACTTATATGACAATTCCATTATGTTTTCTCATTTCATAAACATGGAAATAAGTAGTTATTAAAAATGATGAGATGCAAACAAGTGTCATCATCCTCTTACAAGTATTCAAATACTAGCTCATTAGTCTTTTAAGGGAAATATTTTCTGAATAATGCTAAATAAAATCCTTAAATCATTTGGGTTTTTGTTGTATTAAATAAATCAAGTAGTTTTATTTTAGTGATGTAACGTCTAAAAGACTTTGGTTGTTATAATACTTGTACTATTAATATGTTATCATTAGGGTTTCTTTATAGCTTATATTAGGTAATAGAATAGTCATGTTCAGATGGAATCAAAGGCAAATGTGTTAATCGAAAAATAAGAGTCTTTTGTAGTAATATTTCCTATCAACTATTGTCTTTTTCAAGAAACATTCATTTTGACTTTCATTATCTCACATAAACTGTAACATCCTGTTACTTGAATGAAGGTTAAAATGGTGTTTACTAGAGATTAATGAGAAGTTAGGAGGCATAATTCATGCTTATGCATAATGTGACATATACATACACGACATTATTGATCTTGCACATTTTAATTATTTGTACATGCACTCATTGACATTTTCTGGGTATAATTAATTGTAAAAATACAATTAAAATGTGAATTGTGAATTAATTTAAGCTAAAAAATTATTTAGAAACTATTAGCATTATTTCGAAATTTTTGGTAAATTTTTGGAAATTTCTAAAAATTTGGAGTATATTTAGGCTAGTAATTAATTGACAAATGGATCAATCATTGTGTGACAAATGGCATAGATAAATGGGCAACATTTGGCATGAGTAATTAATTGATAAATGGCAAAATGATTGAGTGACAAATGGTAGCTTATGTAAGGGATAAGTGGCTTACATGCATAATGTAACAACCCACCCCCGACGGGAAGGGTAGAATAATAATTTGAAAATGGGTGAGAGTGATTAGGATTGATTGAACATTTTCATGCATATTCTTAATAGTGAACAGTTGAAAATTTGCACATGAAAAATAACTGTACATGCATTCATGACATTTCCCGGTATTTGAACCTAAATGAAATTTTGTTGTGAATAATGTGGAAATTGTGTTTGAAAAATTATTTGGAGTGAGTCATTGTGTGTTTTATATTTTACGGGAATTTTAAGAATGTTTTCTGGAATTTTTCGGGAACAATTTCCCAACCGAAAAATAAATTGCCAAGTGACGAACCGACTGGTTTTCGGTACCGAAAATTGCTGTCAAATGGTACTGGACTATTGGATACTTTATGTTGGGGTCGAAATTGGGATTTTTTGAAAATGGATTAA
>JANZLX010000005.1:22751935-22773613 GCA_025531955.1 Erythroxylum orinocense
GACAATGAGTTTTATAAAAGGTTTTTGCTTGTTTTCGGTTATAAACTTGTTACCCACGAGCTATAAGCTCACCCCCCCTCCCGCCTTCATTCCCATCCACAGGTGATTAGAAGGAGATCGAGTAAAATAAAGAAAAACGTTTTTGTTTGTATGTGTTCATATTGTATCGTTTTTTAGATAGATTGTTGTTGAAATATGGCTTGGAATGCCATTAAGATTTTGTAAGCATGTATTCCATGATGTAATTAATTATGGATGTGCTTATAGAATAGAAAAGTGAATTGTGGTTTTTATTGTATATAAATTGCATATAATTATGAATGGGATTGATTGTGTTGGGATTCTGGACAGGAGGTCCGATGAATTGTGTTGATTGAGTTGGAAATATAGAAGTGTTTATTATGTATGAATTGTGGATATATAGATATATGTGTTAAGTGTCTATTGACAAAAGAAAGGATTAGTAAGATTTTATGTAATTGATGGTTATGATTTGATTATAAAGAATCACATAAATTTGAGATATTGGTTGAGGATGAATTTCCAAATGAGGAATTGAAGTGCTCTGTATGAAAATGTGCTTTGTGTGATAATGATTAAAGAAAAACAAGTGTACACAGATTTGGATTAGTTTAGACCGATAGTCTTCAGGTTTCCGATGCTAATTTGTTTCAAAATATAAGCTTTCGGATGTCGGAATTTGTATCAGTTAGATTAAGCAATTTGTTTCGTTGTTTCCGAACCCTTCGATTTGCTTTCAATATTTCCGCTTTATGACCTCCAATTCGGTTTGTATTTCGCTTTTCATTTCCGTTTTTCGTTTTTCCAGTGGGGGTCTGGTTACAAAATTGGTCCCAACATTAAGCTTTAGAATGTCCACGTTATCGTCATTCATCATGATGATATCATCTACATATATTGTTAAAATTTTAAGTTTCCTTACTGTCGAGTGTCATAGGAAGAGAGTATGATCCCTTTGGCTTTGTTTGTAGCCAATGCCAAGCATTACTTTTGCAAACTTTCCAAAACAGGCTCGTTTTGATTGCTTAAGCCCATAAAGTGCTTTTCTCAAATTGCACACTTGGTTATTTTTAAAATATTTCTCAAAACCCCAATGGAGGCTCCATATATACCTCTTCTTCAAGATCACCATGTAAAAAAGCATTTTTGACATCAAATTTCTGCAAACACAAATTGAAATTAGCAACTAAAGATAAAAGAATGCGAACTATATTCACCTTAGCTATCAAAGCATTAGTCTCTGGATAGTCTACTCCATATGTTTGACTGTACCCTTTGGCTACTAACGTAGCCTTATACCTCTCTAAGGATCCATTTGCTTTAAACTTAATCTATAAATCAAGTTGAACAGTTTCAAGTTGACCAGTTTCAGGTTAACCACTAATCTGTAAATCAAGGAGAAATAGCTCATGTTCTTTATCTTCACTCACACTCCCCCCTTGAAGATGAAAATTTGAATAGAATGACTGTTTCTCAACAAAAGTAACATCCATTGAAATGAAAAATTTACAAAAAGTAGGATGATAGCACTTATAGCCCTTTAATTTGGAAGAGTAACCAACAAAGATGCATTTTAATGCTCTTGGGTCGAGTTTTCCTCGGTAAATGTCATGAATATGAAAAAAGACCACTCAATTAAAGACTTTTTGGGTTAATTTGAAATCTATTTGTGAATTTGGATAATATTCATGAAATAGACTTATTGGACTATCGAAACTGCGAAACTTTAGAGGACATCCTATTCATCAAGTAGGCTATAGTAAGGATAGATTCCCCCCAATAAGGTTTGGGAACATTATTTTGAAATAACAATTTTCGTGTAATTTCGAAGAGGTGTCTATTTTTCCCCTCGGCTACCCCATTCTGTTGTGGTGTGTTAACACAAGATGAATAATGAACAATTCCTTATTTTTGAAGGGAAAGATGACAGATTTTGGTTGAAGTAGTCTCTTGCATTATCGTTCCGTAAGCTTTTGAGTCTTACTCCAAATTGGTTTTTGATGATTTCGAAAAATTTTAAAACGTTTCCCTAACTTCTGATTTGTTTGTAGTAAATATACCCAGGTTCCTCCTGTACAATCATCTATAAAGGTAACAAACCACCTTGCCCTCGTAATGTTTATAATTCTAGAAGGATCCCATATATCATAGTGGATTAGTGAAAAGGGAACCATACTTCTAGTATTACTCAATGGATAAGAAACATGCTTGTGTTTAGCAAGTTCACACACAGCACAATGCAACAACAATAACACCTAGTAGAAATCCCGCTGACACACGGGGTCTGGGGAGGTCCAGTAGTATGCAGCCTTATCCTTAACTACTAGAGAGACTGTTTCCAAATGTAAGCTACTCATTTCAACATTTTTGAATAAAAAAGGGAACATAATTTTGAGCAAACTAAATGGTGGATGACTGAGGTAATAATGGTAGAGCCAAATGTCTTCTTTATTGATAGAATAGCTAGATAGATAAGACTTTGAAAGGGAGTAGTTTTTGTCTTCCTTAGTATCAAGGATATAGAGCCCATTCCTTTCCTTAGGATTCCTATTCGTCTTCCC
Source organism: Erythroxylum orinocense (assembly GCA_025531955.1). NCBI lineage: Eukaryota > Viridiplantae > Streptophyta > Magnoliopsida > Malpighiales > Erythroxylaceae > Erythroxylum > Erythroxylum orinocense. Next base: position 22,754,518 of record JANZLX010000005.1, read on the forward strand.
CGAGACCATATCCTTCAAAATACAATGTGTGGAATAGAATATCCCTTTGCAATTTAAGTCACATGTAATTCGAATAATTTGTTTTATGGAATAGGACATCTTTTTAACATAATTTTGGAAATAAGGGGAATAGTTCCCTAACCTGCACAGTAGTAAAAGTTCCATCTGTAATTTTGAATTTTTTTTGTTGCTAGGACAAGGTTTATATGAGGTAAAAGGTTAATAACACCATATGATCGGTAGCACCCGAATTTATGATCCAAGTACTATTTTGGACAGGAAAAGAGACACTAAGAGCATAAGAATTAGAGGACTTACTTGAATGAGCCAAAGAGCAAGAGCTTTCAAGTTTCTCAATTGATTTCCACTTGGATTTTAGCTTTTCTATTTCTTCCCTAAGAGTTTACAAATCATCTTGATTTGGCTATTCAATAGGAACAGCTTCAGTAGTTGTCATGTGCATTTGTCCTCTAGGTTGTCTACCGTGATTACCTCCCTTTCGCCTAAACATTGGAAGGCTTTCCGTGGAGTGTCCATCAAATATCTCTGGTGTGATGAGCCTTCTTGTAGTAAGTGCACCAAACCCCATCTTGGTTGGGTTGCTTCTCCCTTTTATTGGACTCAATACTATAACCATCCTTTGTGGAATTCCTAGCTGATCCATCATTTATTGGATTGTCAATCATCACTCCTTGGCGACTCTCCTCAGGTCTTATTATAGAAAAAACATCCTTAAGATATGGAAGAACTTCTTTCCTGAGAACCTGAACTTGAACTTGATCACAATGTAGGTTGAGGCTTGCAAGAAATTCAAAGATTCTCTCTCTTTCCACTAACTTCCGCAGCATTGCAACGTCTTCTCCAAACTTCATTTTAACATCTTGATAGTAATCCAATTCAAGCCACAAGCTTTTCATAGTATTATAGTACTCAGTGACTAAGGGTTACCTTGCTTTGTGGTATTGATTTTTGTTGGGTCCGTATTTTGCGTGTTGGGCCCGTGTTTTGCGCACTCGTCGGGCTTCCTCCGGGTGCTTCAAGGTTGCACGCGACCCACACTTCAAGGTTGCACGTGACCCCCACTAATCAGTATTGTCCTCTTTGGTCATGGGTGGAATCCACGATTCAAACCCATGACCTCAAGGTTTTATTCCACTTTAAGTGGACGTCTCTCATCATTGAGCTAGCTCGAGCCTAGTCCCTGTAATGTTGAGTTAAGGCCTGACCAAGTTAGGGGTTACAGGTGCCCAGATCAGGCTAGGCCAGCTCGACCTTACTTTTTATTTTAAAAACACGAGCTTTGTCGTTGCCTGTTGACTTCTGATAAGGCTTGGCTTGGGCCCTATTGTCAATACTAGTTTGAGCAAGAACATCAAATAGAAGAATTGGGAGGTCAATTGGATGCTGAAAATCACATGACTGACCAACCGAGGACCATATTTGATTATACTAGACCGGGCTTGATTGGAGCAAAGTCCAACATCATTAGACTGACTGTAAGTGCCAATAACTTTAAGATCAAGCTGAGAATAATATAGATGGTGTAACAATTTGTTCAATTTAATGGACTAAGAGATGATGACCTAAACACACTTTTTAAATTTTCTAGAGATTTGGGATATATTTTAGATCAACAAAGCTAATGATGATGCAATTAGACTGTGGTTATTCCTATTCTCTTTAAGGAGAAAGGACAAACAATGGTTAAACTCAATGCCATGATCATCACTGATAACATGAGAATAAGTGGTGGAGAAGTTTTTATTGAAGTGTTTTCCACCAGCTAAGACTGTAAAATTGAGGAAGGACATCTCTTCTCATTCCCAAGCTAACTTTAAATCACTATATGATGCATTGGAGCATTTTAAACAGATATTGAGAAGAGGCCCACATCACGGTTTACCACTTTGGATGCAAATTCAAACTTTCTATAATGAACTGAATCAAAATACAAGGTAGTTGATTGATGCAATAGTTAAGGGTACGCTTAATAATAAGTCACCAGAGGTGGCCCAAGCCCTTATTGAAAACATGGCTATGAACAACTACCAATGGTGCTCTTCATATGCTAGAATTAACAAGCCAGCAGAAATGTATGAAGTAGACGTAGTGGCGTAGTAGGTGAATCAAGTAGAAGTGCTTAGTAGGAAGATTGATAAATTAAGAACGAATCCTCCAAGCCAAGTTATGCAGTGTGAGGTGTGCGAGCTAAAGCATACAGGTCAAAGTTGTCGAACACCATAGCCTGAGCATGTGGATTATTTGGGGAATGCTCCTATCTCCCCATATAGCAACACATATAATCTGGGATGGAGGATTCACTATAACTTCTCATGGAAAAATCAAGGCTAAGTAAGGAACAATTCTCCATTAGGATTTTAGTAAGCACCTTCACCTAGAAGCCTAGTTTAGAAGAGATGATGTTAAAGATTGCTCAAGATTCTAATGTAAGACGTCAATAGATAAAGGCTTTGATACGTAACTTGGAGGTTTAAATAAGATAAATCGTCAAGCTAGTATCTGAAAGATCATAGGGGAGTTTTCCCAGTACAATGGAGACAAATCTAAAAGAACGAGTAGTGACAATCACCCTAAATAGTGAAGAAGAGATTCTGGAAGAAGGACAAAAGAGAAAGGAGACTACTTATGTTTTAGTAAAAGTTAAAGGTGAACGTCGACTAGAAGAAGTCAACGAATATCATCCTGTCATCCCTTACCTTGCTAAAGTGAAGAAAGATCAAAGGGATGCAAAGTTTGGTAAGTTCTTTGAACTTTTCAATCAATCCACTTTAACTTACCTCTTGTTGAAGCTCTTATGCAGATGCCAAAGCATATGGAACTTTTAAAAGAGCTTTTGTCGAATAAGGAAAAGGTGGAGACTACGTGGAATGAACTAAGAAGTTTGGAAACATAAACTACTAAAGAAGTTTACTTATTTAGGGAGTTTTACTATCCCTTGTTAGATTGGTAGTTTGAAAATAGATGAGGCTTTAACTGAACTAAGGACCCATATTAATATGATGCCTTATTTGTTGTTTAAGAAACTAGGAATCAGAGAACTTAAACTGACTAGGATAAGTATGCAGCTAGTTGATAAATCTGTAAAATATCTTAGGGGAGTTGTAGAAGATGTGTCTATTAAGGTTTATAAGTTTACCTTTCCAGTAGATTTCGTGATTCTTGATGTAGAGGAGGACATAGAAGTGCCTTTAGTCCTAGGTGGACCCTTTTTGGCCACTGCTACCTCAATAATAGATGAAGAAAAAGATGAGTGAACATTAAGGGTGGGGGATGAAAAGTCGTTTTAAAACTATCTAATGTCATTAATCATGGCCTTAAACAAATGGATGTTATTGAAGCTAAGGAGTCTTGTTATCATATTTTATAGGATTCTACATTTAAAGGAGAACCAAAGCTTGCATAAGTTTAAGGTAATAAATCGAAGGAAAAATGTGGCACTAAGTAATAAAAGGTAACTTATTTAGACGTCTAGAACTTACAATAAGGCTACAAAAACCTAATTTGTACAAGTCACCTTAAGCATAGAAGGTACAACAGCCTAAAAATGTTAAACAAGCATTACATAGGAGGCAACTTGTGAATTAGCTTAAGTTTTATTTTTAAATTCTATTTTATGTTATTTTTATATTGATGTTGGAATAGGGTTTGATTGAGTGTTGAGTTGTTTTAGATTAGGACACTAAGCATCCTGATGTAATTGTGCATAATGATTGTGCTAGGGTATGCATGTTAAGGTTCATAAGTTTGAAAATGAAAATTTTAATTTTGCTCATTTAATTTTGAAGTTGCACATATTTATAGAGATATATGCTCTTTAGACATAATGTAGACTTAGATAGTTAGATACATGCCCCTGTAACAAACCTTGTAAGTATATGAATGGTTTTAGTTTAGTAACCTACACGACCTTCTAAATGTCCATTTTAAAACCATTTGACTTAAACTCTCAATTGATGGAACCCTTAACCTTGTCAGGGTTCTTTTTGTACACTCCAAAATATTAGAGTTTAACCTATATTTTGGTATAAATATTATAGTTCAAAAAGAGCTTTTATCCTAACCAAATATAATAAAACCAATAGTAATAAAATTATTTTAATTGCACTAATTGAATTAATGTATTAAAATGATTACATTTAAAATAATCCATTTATTAAAAAAGTTTTTAAGACTTCATAAATTTTTATTGCAATTCCATATTTAACCTCAAAACTTGCAGACATCAGTAAAAAAATTCAAGATGAGATTCAATTAAGTCTAACTTTTAAGAAAAAAGAGTTAATTGACTCACCTAAAAAACTATTATAGTTAGTTATTTATATATTTGTAAACTTAACAAACTCTTAATTTAAGATATGAATGGTACTTTTATTAATTTATCAAAATTTAGTAATTTAGTCTACTAACTTAAGTTGCGATTTTAAAAGATTACTATTTAATAAAAATTAATTTTTAGAGTATTAATTATAAAGATCTTACTGTGTTGATTATTCTCTAGTTGCTACAACCTTAGTTCGAAAGAGTTTGAATAATAAGATATAATATCTTTAACTTTGAAAACTAAACATTGATTTGTAAGTTAAACAAACAACCTATAGAAGTGTTGAGACAAGTTGATCTTTACTTCATTACCAAATATTTCCATTTAATGAAGAAATCAAGCTATTTTTTATTATGGATTTTAGGTTGTAAAATCCTATGATATTCTTTTAAGAACCATATTTATTGAAGTAATAATCAAATAAGAGAAATTTCTCTTGTTAGATTTACTAAAGAAAGAATAAAGAATAAAATGTTTCACCTAATTAGGATGTATAATAACTTTTTATTTCCAAACAAAAAACTATCAATTTCCTTCAATATTTAGCTAAGGGATCTAAGATTATTTAAGAATTATTGCATTATCCTTTATAATTCTTTTTATCCTTCTTACGTGATGATCTTGTTAAGTATGTCAATTTATCGTATCACTAGAAAGTAACTAAGAGTAAAGCTTAAGAATGATTTACACTAAAAAGTGTATATTAGTGTATCTATATATTTATCACAAGAGTGATGTGAAAGAATATGTGTATCAATACATTAAGGTTACACACACACACACACTCACACACACATATATATACACACACACACGCTAGAAAGTAACTAAGAGTAAAGCTTAAGAATGATTTACACTAAAAAGTATATATAACACATTCTTAGAGTTATTAATCTTTTTTTTAACATATAGATAACTCAAAATCTTTACTCCTTATCATATATATACATATATATTGTATCCATATATTTATCACAAGAGTGATGTGAAAGAATATATGTGTAATGTATAACATCACTCTTGTTATAAATATATAGATACACTAATAATATATATATATATATATATATATATATATATATATTATTAGAATAAGGAGTAAAGATTTTGAGTTATCTATATGCAAAAAAAAAAACTCTAAGCCTGTGTTATGTATAAAAAGATTTTAAAAAGTTTGGATTAACAATTTTGTTCAAAGTGTTCTCTCTCTCTTGCTCTCCTTCTTTTTCTTTTAGATTCTTCTCCTACATTCTCTTTCAACAAAAATTCTTGCCACAAATAATATTAGAGTGTTTTGATTCTCAGCTAGGAAATTCTATAGACAAGATGAAAAATATTTAGGACAATGGGTTCAGAAACTTGAGGAAGGATCCAAAAACTTAACGAGTCTTAGATATAAGTGCAGACTTTTAAGCACTCCTATTAAGCTTCAATTTATAAAAATAATTATATGATTATTTAAAGGAGAATATAAATCATAATTCCCTTATAAAATAGGAAACTAACTAATAAAATAGGAAGCTAATCAATAAGGAAAAACAAATTCAAAGATTAAGGTACTAAAAAATTACAATATGCTCTAATCAATAAATAAGTGTATATTAACTAGTTCAGAGAATTCAATTTGGTAGTCTTGTGTTTCTTATTCATGTTGCTGTAATGCTAGTTAGTTTTGTACATCTTTTGTTTTGAACAAACCTATTGTACACTTATTTCATATTATTAATACATTTTCTATTTTTTTAAAAAAATATAATTTGTTATAACCAATAATCCCCCTTAAGCTAGTGAAGGGATGTTTTCTATTCCTAACTTACTATTGATTTCATGAAACCTTGAAGTAGCAAATTCATTGTTAAAATATCAACTAATTGATTCTTAATGCCATAATGCCATTTAAAGAATGATAGCAAGTCTACTGTCCATCTTCTTTTTGATGAAGGGCCTATCTACCTCCACGTTTTTTTGTTCAATCATGTTGAACTGAGTTATGAGAGATACTGACAGTTTATTTATTGTCATGTTATGATTTATTGATCCACTTTTTTCACCCATTAATTCTTTTAGGATTATTCTATCCAAAGAAGTTCACAAAAATCAAGAGCTATAACACATAATTCTACCTCCACACTTGATCTGTCCATAACATTTTATTTTTTACTCCTTTATTAACCAAGTTCTCCCTATGGAAGTACATTAACATGTAGTCAACCTTTTACCTATGATGGATCCTACATTGTTAGTATCAGTTTAGGCTTTTATTATTAAATCGCTTCCCTATTTGATCAAAATGCCCATTCCTAGGATCACCTTTAAGTACTAGAGAATACTTTGAATTGCTTTTAAATACTCTTCCTTAGGATTATGAATGAATTAAACAACTACACTCATAGCATAAGTAATGTCAAGTATGGTGAGTGAGAGATAAATTAGTCTCCTTACTAGCCTTTGCTTGCATCTTTTATCAATAATTGCTCCCTCCTTGCTTTCTTGGCCTATTCAGTGATTTGGATCAATAGGAGTGCTCAAAGGTTTGCACCCAAGATTACTAATTACCTTAAATAGATCAAGAATATACTTCTATTAGGATATAAATATCACCTGTTTAAAGTAGTCAACTTCAATCCCAAAGAAGTACTTTAGCCTACTAGACTCTCTATTTTAAATTCTCGAACTGGTTGTGTTCTCAGTTCATTTTCTTTTTCTTTATCACTCCTAATCACTATGATATCATCCACATAAACCAATAATACCGTAACATTTTCCTTAATTAAGTGTCATACAAACAAAGTATGGTCACCATTACTCTGCCTATAACCAAACTTCATCATATCCTTGGCAAATCTCCTAAACTAAGCTTTTGGTGATTGTTTTAACCTATACAGGGCCTTTTCAGTTTATAACCTTTATTGAGACCAAACTTGTCATCAAACTAAGGTGGTGGTTACATATGTGCTTCTTAGTTCAAATCCCTATGAAATGAACGTCTAGAGATAAAAGAATTCTCATTGTGTTTATCTTTCCCACTGGTGTAAAGCTCTCTTGGCAGTCTACCTTATAATTTTGTGTATAGCATTTTACAACTAATCTCACCTTACAACTTTCAATTATTTCATTTTCCTTAAATGTCATAATTTAGACCCATTTACATCCAATAGTCTTTTTTCCTTGGGACGTGTAACAATATCCTAGGTCTCATTTTTCTCTAAAGCCCTCATCCCTCCTTCATTACATATCTCCATTCCCTTTCTTTTAAGGCACCATATACTATTTTGGGTATTTTATTATATTTAAAATGAAGAGAAACTTTTATGTTGGGAGGATTGTCTATATCAGGAGATAATGTTTGTTATGAGATGTTGATTACAACTTTGTGTTTGTTTTTTTAAGGTAATGGGAAGTCCAAGATCATAATTTGGATGGAAATCACAAGAGCCAGTATTGTCAGTTTAACAAATTAGCAAGTTCAAAGCATTTTCATTACCTATGCTAAGTGTTAACTCTTAAACATCCTTTAGTACTTATGATGGTTGTAATCTTCTTAAATACTATTGCAACAACTTTAATGAAAGGGATATATTCTATTCTTCAGATGTGGGATAGATAATTTTGGCATTGGCATATTTGACAATTTATGCAAGTTTAGCAATTGTAATAATTTCTATATATTCATATTCAAAATCTTTCTTAATGTTTTCTAGTATAACATTTAAAAAAGTTTATTGAGGTAGATAACGATGAAATATTAATGAGGTTTATGTTTGTGTCTAAATAGGATATTGAATTCGAGCATATATCTTCTACTCTAAAATGCTCCCACTAAAGATGAGTGGAAGGAACTTATAGAAAGGTTTAGACTCAAAGAATGTGACATTAGGAGATACAATGGTTTGACGACAGGAATTATCGTAACACTTGTAACCTTTTTATAGTGATGATTAACATTTATTTTGCAAATTAACATCTGTTTTAGCAAAGGAAAAGGTAGATGATTAAGTAGAAGGTGATGTGTGCAGATTGTATTCTTGGTTAATACAATTACAAAGACTCAATCCTATTGTATTCTTGGTTAATACAACTCTTCATGTTTAACAAAACCAATTGTCTTTCCCGAGGTTTGATCCTAAAAAGCACAATGAGAATAAGAAAAGATTATTTTGCAATAGAGCTCTTTAGTTATTTTATGAATATAAATAAGGTTGGTAGAATATTTCAAGATATGGGGGACATTTATGGGCTACTAAAGAGTTGAGATGTAAGCTACATTGTCTAGCAATTTCAGTAGGGGAACCATCAACTAATGTTGCTTTGATTTCCTAGAATGTGTTTATAAATCATAGAGAGTGATACATATGGTCATTTGCCCCTGAATCTATAACCTATCTCTCAAATTACTTAGTATTTAATTTCTTAAAAGAAGTAGCCATAAGACACATACCTATTTTGGTCTTTGAAATTTCCAGTCCGTGCCAAAAATTGAGCTTTGCCATGCAACTCAAAATACTGAAAATAGCTCTCATGTGTGTGACGTGATTTGTTGCAATAAGTACACTATATTCCATCCTTATTAGATGGTTTCTTTGATTTAGTAGGTCATAGATTATCATTCCCTTTATTTCCTCCTCCAGATCTGTGAGACGCTAATGCTAAAGCCTCTTCTCTATGAGATTCTAATATGACATGTCGATGGCTTTCTTTAGTGCAAACAATTGGGAAAATCTCACAGAGAGTTAGTATTTATCCTTACCAAGAATCTGAACTCTGATTTGATCATATTATACATTTAATCTTGTTGTAAATTTAAATACCTAATCATGCTCAAGAAATTCTTTCACGAAACTAAGTCATAGCTGTGCTTTAATTACATGTTACAGTTATTATCAATTACCAACCATAATCTTGATCATAATAATTAGTAACAGATATATTCCCTTGCCTAGTAGACCTAACCTGAACCTTTAATTCATAATTCAAAGTAGCCTCCTTCTTTGTAGAGTAGCTTTGTTATAGATTCTCACATATAGCCTTTTTTTGTGGTAAGGAATATTATATCTTACTAATCACTAATTTCGTAAAATTCCATAACCATTATATGATCATTAAGTCTTCCTCTTCCCATGCCCTAAATCCTGGATCCTCCACAGATAGGTTGGTATTAGTTAGATGACCTCTCTTTACATTCCGTTAAGGTGATAAAATATATTTATATTTCGAAAATCGTTCCCAGTTTCTATCATATTGACAGTTATTAATATGACTCTAGATTCACCAATAATGGCCCAAAGTGGAAGGGTTAGAAGAAGATGACATAATATTTGAAGAAAATAAATTTAGTATTAGCAATGAAGGTTAAGAGAGGGAAAAGAAAAAAGGAAAGGAAAGAATTGTGACTTCAATGAAGGTTGTTAACATCAACAAGGAGGGTTGGTTTTGTCGACACCCCTGATTCTTGGCAATGAAGGCCTAGAAAATTCCTTAGGTTTCTAACATAAGGCTCAGATACCATAATTCATGGGTGATTGTTGTTATAAGGAATGATTTTAACATTGAAGGAGTTGGCACTGCAGTATGATGGTTGTTATAGAGGTCACTTTGGGACTCAAACTTTCGCCTAAGTTGATCGACAACACTCTTTGCATGATAGTCTCAGTTAGGTCCATTTAAGAAAGACTTCAGCCTTCAATAACCCTCGAGGTGTTTACCTCGCATACTAAAAAAAAAACACGCTACAAAAGCATTAAAAAAATAAAGGCAACAAGGAAACAAAAGAGATATGATAAAACCAACCTTTATATTACTTTCCCTCAAAAGAATACAAGGGATACTCTCTCTGACTAAATGAGGAGAGCAAAACTCGAATAAGCTATATATAGGTACACTAACTTGGAAACCAAGTTACATTAAAAATCTCACTTAAACTGAACTTCCTAAGATCGTGCTAAGAACACGTCTATCTCTATTGGATTATTTCATGTAGACCAATTGGATGACACCTCCATCCAAATATGACTCTAACTGATAAGATATAATCTATAAGATAACAAAAAGATAGAGTTTACATTTAAATAGGAAACTAGCATCCTTATCCTCGAAGATTTCCACTATCTTCAAATGTTGAGTCCCACTATAACTCTGACTCCTAGTTGTCGCCACATCATCCAAGATCTCTCTACGATCTTTATCCGTTGACGATGTAGTGTGAACTTGCTAAAGCCCACATAGAACATTGGCCTGATCCAGTGCTTCCCACAATAAGTTCACTAGTCGTGATCCATTCATTTGAGCAAGGGCCAAGTCCTTAGTCCATCAAGTCCTTAGCCTAGGTCTAATCAATCTCCATAAGGCCAGAGCCTCTACCAAAATCCGTACCAAATTTGATCCCACTTGCTCATGTTTACCTTCCTCATGCGTGTAATCTAGCTAACCTTCCTCCTAAGGTGCATCATGAAGGTCACTGAGAAGAGCTCTAAAATTTAAGGGTCTAACAAACTACCCCCACCAGATGGATTTGACGCCCTCATCGAATTAGTCTATTGGCACTCCTCTACGACTGATTTTTTCGAAGACTCCTTAATCAGCTCCTAAATACGGTAGCAAGTCTTCATATCGATTGACACTTTACCCACGTACCATTTTCCCAATCCATCAGAGTTGGCTTTGCTTCCACTTGGACTTGCCTTCTCATGGCTCACCATGCCCACCAAAGACATGTTGAGAAGAGCTCCATCTATTGTGCTTTCCCTGTCACCTGGATCCTCCCCGATCTTGGCAATGATATGCTGCTTACTCGCCTTCTGTTTAAGACTTTCTTGAGTATAGTTTGGCTCCTTTCAATGATCATAGCCAACACTTATGCTACCGGTGTTAAAAATCCTTCATCCAACCAACGAATCTACAGTAATTAACAAAGAAGGATTTTTCATCATAGATAACCATCAAACCTCCCAAACTTGGGTAACATATCGTCTTTGCTGCTTTAAGGAAGTCAACCCCCAATATCATTTCAAAATCTTCAAGTGGTACGACCATACAATTCATCTTGGCATGCCAACTCCCTATATTCACTGGGACGTTATAAGCAACTCCCATCACCGCTTGTGCCTTACTCGTAGGGGTTCTTAACTTTGTTAGGGTCTTGGACACTCTAAGTCCCAACTTGCTCACCATCTTTTTCGCCACAAAGGAATGTAACGCACCTGTATCTACCATCGTGGTTACCTTTATTCCATAACCTGTTTTCTGACATACATCAAATCATCATAGGGATTAGGTTCTTTAGTAACCACATTCAACAACATAATCGAATTTAACGCCACATCATCCGAAGATTCTCCCTCTTCTTCAGCTATTAGGGTGTTTAGCTTCTCTTTTCTCAGAAATTCTCTTGCATAATGTGACCCATCGCACGGATAACAAGCAATCTTATCCTTTTTGGAGGACATCTCCCCGCTTTCGGAGCCACTATTTTGCTTGCTTTTTCCCTTAAAGTCTCCCTTCTTAGAATCCTTCTTCTTCTTCCCCTCGGTATTCTCCTATTGAGCATGGCTTTTTCCCTTCTCAGAATCAGAAGAGCTTGCCTTAGTTTCCTTTATTGCTCCAAAGTCCACCAAGGCATCAATAGCCACAATTACACCAATCACGTCCTTCACATTTTGCCTCTGTAACTCCATTTAGCCCAAGGTTGTAACCTGGAAAAAATGTTGAAGAGGTTGTCCTCACATGACATGTTTTCAATATCAAGTAATGGAGAACTAAAAGACTTAACATAGTCTCTTATTGAGCCTTCTTGTTTTAGTTTCTTCAAGGCATCTCTTGCAAGCTATGAAGTATTCAACGAAACAAATTAATCCTTCAACTCCTTCTTCATAAGCTCCCACGTATCCACGAGAGTTCTACCCGCACTGATCTCCACAGAGATCCTCATCCTCCACTAGAGCTTGGCATCTCCATCCAAGTACATGACCATCACATTGACTTTGTTAATATCGAATACCCTAGCAGCCGCTAAGTACCGCTCCATATTCCACAAGAAATTCTCCAACACCTTAGCGTCCCGCAGGCCTTTGAACATCTTGGGTTCATGTACCTTCACAGATGAAAGTTGTGGTGAGAAACTTTTAACCCGATCGACATCTAATGTTGTAACGACACACCTCAGTATAGTGATCGCAAATTGGGCCTCCTTTTGTGCCTTTAACAAATCCACAATCTGTTATTACAACTATTTAATTTGGACCTCCAACATCTCGAATCGAGTATTGTGAGATGTGATCTCTTCCTCCCCTTGAGGAATTGACCTAATGAGTGCCTCCACCTTAGTCACTCGTTCGGTCAAGTTGTCTACTGCCATCCTGAAAGTTGGCTTTGATACCAGTTATTATAAAAGTTACATTCAGACTTGAACTTTCACCAAAGTTAATCGCCAATACCCTTTGCACGATAGTCTCAACAACTCTCGAGGTGTTTACCTCGCACACTTGAAGAAACAATGCTAGAGAAGCAATAAGAAAATAAAGGCAACAAGGAAACAATAGAGATATAGTAAAACCAACCTTTATATTACTTTCCCTCAAAAGAATACAAGGGATACTCTCTCTGACTAAATGAGGAGAGCAAAACTCAAATGAGCTATATATAGGCACTCTAACTTGGAAGTCAAGTTATATTCAGAATCTCACTTAAAGTAAACTGCCTAAGATCGTACTAAGATTACGTCGATCTCTATTAGATTACATCACGTGGACCAATTGGATGACACCCCATCTAAATAGGACTCTAACTGATAAGCTAGAATCTATAAGATATCAGAAAGATAGAGTTTACATTCAAATAAGAAACTAGCATCCTTATCCTTGAAGATCTCTAATATCTTCAGATGTTGAGTTCCAATGTAACTCTATCTCTAGTTGTCGCCACATCATCCAAGATCTCCCCACAACCTCTATCCATTGAGGATGCGGTGTGATCTTACCGAAGCCTACATAACTCACTAGCCTAATCCAATGCTTCCTATAATAAGTCCACTAGTCGTGATCCATTCATCCGATCATGGGCGAAGTCTTTAGTCCATCAAGTCCTTAGCCTAGGTCGAGTGTAGTACCCCACTTCCGCAAGACCCGAACTCGACATCGACGGTGATATCCAAGTCTGTGCCCGCGATTTGGAGAGTGAAATTGTTGATTTTACATTTTTGGAGAATTTTAAGAAATTTTTTTGAAATTTTTTGGGGGCAAACATGGAATTATGGATTGTAATACCCTAAAAACAATGTGCTATCGACTTCTAACTTTATTTGGCCCAAATTAAAAATGGACTTATGTTTATGTTAGTGTTTAAAAAAAACATTTTACACCGATTGTGAACGATCATGATCTCCAAAGGAAAGGGTTGGTCTTTATGAAGAGCAAGGAGAAGAGAGCAAGATGACCAAAAAGCAAGAAGAAGATAATAGCTTCAAGTGATCAAAAGTTAAGAAGAAGAATGGTCCACGAAAAAGAGAGAAGAATTTCACCAAGACACAACTCCAATAGGTTTTAACAAATGAGTGTCGTGGGTGAGGGAGCAAAAGGGCTTAATTGAATGTAAGCTAATTAAATACATGGCTATTAAATTGGTTAGAGACATTCGCAAATGATACTTAAATTCTGATTGGCTTTAGATAACATTTCTGTCCTTATTCCTTCTCATGATTTGGGATTGCCATAAGATCACAACAGGAACTTGTTTTTGTCAGGCACTATCGTGTCCTGCACTTTCCTCCTTTCATTAATAGTACTAAATTTACTCCTATTTTCCAAAAATTTACCTCTTCCGAGGTTACCTCATTTCGTAATGAGTCAACGACCATATTAAGTATATCAATTCGTCTCATTTGAGTTGTCCTCTTTTTCTTTATCTTATCCATACACAAAATCCTCTCTTATATGCATTTCTAGCTTTCTCCTTTCTACTCATCATCTGTCTCGTATTTATGACTTTTTTTCCAATTATTGTTATGTGCAAGGATTCCCTATTTATGTGCATGTGCACCGTATCTAATGCATAAGCATGAGATGTGTTGTCCCAATTTCTTTGATTGATCTCACATATATCAAATTTTTAGGGTTTTAATCCTTTATATGGAACCGGGATGTTACATCCAGTCAATCTCCACAAGGTCCGAGACTGTACCAAAATTCGTACCAAGTTGAATCCCAGTCGCCCATATTTGCCTTAGTGTTTTCGCATGCCTCTATTATGCGTGTAATCTAGCTAACCTTCCTCCTCGTGAAGGTCGCTAAGAAGTGCTTCGAAGTTTAAGGATCTAACAATGGTCGTAGTGGCCACAAAATATGACAATAATGAGAAATGCATTTGAAAATCTCAAATTCATTATCTCTTTTATGTATGTTCTCTTTCTCTTTCCTCTCCTTCTTCTTCTTCTTCTTCTTTTGAATTATGCTCCTTTATTCTTCTCTCCTCTTTTATATTAAAGTATTCCTTCTTTGTATGTGAACCACGTAAAGTTTATTCCAAGCACTTTCTTTGAAGTTGTAAATAACTTCATTAAATTTGAAACATAAAATGATATTAGAGCTAATCTTAGTTAAATTTCATATTATGTCTACAAATGTCCAGTTTTATGGGTTATCTATAGATGTTCAATCTTGCAAACTTCATACATGAAATGTTTATTCCTATACATGAACACATGTAAGAGTGTCAATTTCCTATAGTGACTAGGCTTTGCAAGTTTCATGCATTAGATGTCCATATCGACCTTTTTTTCCCTTCTTTTTACACTATCTAATTCATATTTTACTCAAATCATTCTTTTGTTTTCAAACGTAGGTTTTCAACTATTTTGGGGCGGATGGAGTTTACGGAGCACTTAAAAGAAGTTTTCACATATATCGAGTAGGGGCACATTTGACTAGGTTTAAATAGTAACAGATCTAGTATTCTTCGTAACAAGGAATTTGGAAGATTTTGTAATAGGTGGATACATCCAGAGAAAGTTTCTATAGTATAATGAGAAGTTAGATGATTATGATGCATTAAATTGTTGAGGATTTTACCCTTTTAATTGTTTCAATGAATGTTTCGTGGATACTACTCCCTATTATTTGACTACAAAAGGATTTGTATTAATATAAACTCACTTTTTAAGGGTGGATTGAGGTCAGGTTGATAGAATTTACTTCTTTTGTAATTCTGCTCATGTATTCATTATAAAATCCTTCATTCTTGGAAAATATTTCTTATCCTTTGTTTCTTACTGATGTTTGTACCTGTAGTTGCTTAGTAGAGCATTTAAAGATATAAACTAGAGCTACACGTTTGAGATGCTTGAGATTTATGGTAGACTTGGAAGGTATTGTTGCAAGTTGCCTTTGTTTTATGGAACATAACTTTAAGTTAAATGCTTACTAGTAAAAGTTTGTTTTGGCATTAGATTAATAGGTGATTACAGTGATTAAGAAAGATACATTATTACTATTTGGGTGGAGAGTTGCAATTTTTGAGGAAATTGTTTCGAAGATTATTATCTCTGTAATTTCTATAATCATTATAGATTTAGAGATTGTATAACCATGATTCATTTTATTTAGGAATTATATAACTGTCACATGTTATAGTTTCCTGACTTACAACGAATTAGAATCCTAAACTCTAGTTCATGTATGTTATATAAATATTTTACATTATAATTCATTGATTGTGTGAATAAGAATCTTTTGTCTTATATTTTTCAATTTATTGTCAAAGCCATGCCTTTTGAATTCCGAATTCTTTTGAAATCCCTGAAGAAAAATGAGTAGAAAGCACTCAAAATTATCTTAAATGACATCATTTCCTATTATTGTCTAATATGAAGGTATATTTAACATAGATATTGTTCTTACTTAATCCAATCATGATGTCTAGTCATAATTGATGGAGATGCATATTACTAAGAGGAAAACTCTCTTGTGCATTTGTGGTAAGGAAAAGCCATTTGTAGAATCTAAATATGGATACAAAAGATGGTATGCGAAGAATCAAAAGGTAAAAAGATGGTTATTATTGTCCATAAGTTTAGAAATCATGAAGCATTACTCGCAGTTATCTACTACATCTGAAATATATAGTGGTCTATCAAAAGCCTTCTATAATAGAAGTTATGAGTTGCAATTTTTTCCTTAAACCAAAAGGCTTTCACTGCCAAACGAGGTGGAAGATCTATTTATGAATATTATGAAGAGTTGACTAAAATTTTTCGAGAACTCGACTATTGAGAAAAATTGACATCTATAATATAAGTCATGTGTCTACTGCCAATGGTAATTAAACATGAATTATTGGAAAAGGCTCTTTAACCCTTTCTAATACCTTAAATCTAAATTCTATGTTGGTTGTCCAATCTTTGGATTTTAATCTTTTGTCTGTTTCTTAAATAACCACATCTTTATCTTGTGTTGTATTTTTAGCCTGATATCAATATGTTTGAGGACATCTAAACAAAACAGATGATTTGATTGTACTATTAGGAAAGGAAAGTTGTACTACTTTTAACATGAATTTATAGAGTTTTGGGAAGTTACGCTAAGTTTTTGCAATGCATAGTTCTAAAGGGAAGAAGAATAAAAATAAAGTTTGGCTATGGCGTTGACTAAGATCATGTTTCCTTTGGTTATTTAAAAAGGTTATTTAGTAGTTTATTTGGAAAGGACTCAACACAATGCATAGATTTAAGTTACACGCAATAATAATGGAGGAAAGGATTAAAATGTCTAAACTTTAGTAGTATTTAAAAGCACGTGGGATTATTAATCAAAATACTTGTTTCAATACACTTACTGAGAGAAAATCGACATCTACTAAAGTTTGTGCTTTATTAATTCAAGCTTATATACTACTATCTTATTAGGGATAGGCATTTTCCATTACTGCATATTTGATTAATAGAACTCCATCAAGATTTCTTGACTATTTGAACATCATTCTAATCCTTTAGTTTTGTTACGACTACTCCATCTATTACTTATTTATCTCCTCTAACTCAATGAATAATTATAATGTTGGATGTAGTTTTTCAAGAAACTAAATTTATTTTTCCTTTAATTATGAATTTTAGATCCGAGAAAGGAATATTCTTATCTCAAAGAAAATATATATTGGACTTGTTGGAAGAGACTGGTATGTCAACAAATCAACCAACTGATATGCCTGTGAAGGAATACTATATGCTATTTATTGATTTAGAACAAATACCAGTTGATAAAAGAAGATATCAAATGCTAGTAGGGAGGCTGATTTATTTAACCTTTACTAAACCAAATCTTCCTTATGTATTGAGTATTATTAGCCAATTTATGCATAATCTAGGAGAGTAACATATGAAATTAGTCATTTGAATTTTAAGGTAGTTTTAATCTACTCCTAGAAGAGGATTATTAGTCATGAAAAATATAGATTGTTAAAGCATAGATTCATACCATGGTGTCGATTGGGTTGGATCGATTGATGATAGATCATTAACTTCTGATTACTTGACATTTGTGGGTGATAATCTTGTTATATGGGGAAGCAGGAAAAAGAATGTTATTGCTTGTTTAAGTGTAAAAGCTGATTTTAGAGGTATGGTATTGAGAATTTGTGAAGCTTTATTGTTAAAATTAGTTTTTTAAGATTTAGGGTATCCATTAAGGTGACCAATTCAAATGTATTATGACAATAATGCAAAGTGTGGCAATATCGACAATCTAGTTCAACGTGACCGAATGAAAGATATTAAAGTAAACATATTAATTATTAAAGGGAAATTAGATGGAATGATAGTGGAATTGCCTAAAGTTCAAATGGATGATCTTAGTTGATATCCTTACTAAGGCTATCTCAAACCGAGTATTTTTAAAAGCTTTTGACAAGTTGAGCATATGTAATATCTATGTACTAACTTGAGGGGGTTGTTAAAGATTATTATCTCTATAGTTTTTGTAATCACCATACATTTATAGGTTGTATAACTATGATTTATTTTATTTAAGGATTATACAGTTAGCATATATTCTAGTTTCCTAATTTAAAGCATAAAGCTAATTAAACTCCTAAACTTTAGCTCATGTACGATTTTACTTTCTAATTTATTTGGTGTCTGGATAAGAATATTTTCTCTTATATCTTTCAATTAATTGTCTTGGAAAGGTGAAAGAATTCTACTATTGTCGTAAAAGAAGTAAAGTTTTGTCGAAAATTAATTTTGGTTGGTTGTTTTTAATCATATTAAATTGAAAATACAAGCTAAATTATTTGAGCTAAAAGTGAGAAATTTTTTTAGTATAATTAAATTTTGAACATAATACCAATGTAATTAGTGTGTTAGTTTATGTAAATTACTATGCTAATGTTGGTAAATATACGCAATATCAAATCTAGGCGCAGCGGAATGAATTTAAAATTTTTCCACAGAATCAACTTTAACATAATTAAATTCGAAACATAAAACAAGAAATTGACAAATCAAAACTAACCTTTTCTGATTTCCGATATAATATCCTGCTTCTCCGAAAATGTCAATTCCACGAGCCATTCAATCGTCTAACGGTATCCACAGATCTATTAGGAGAAAACTCAAATCGAATTTGAGAGGAAAAATGTAAGAAGTGCTAGCTTTCATTTTTTAATTTTTCCTTTTATATGAAAAATCTTATTTTTCATATCCTTGGATTTTATTAAAATTACAACTAAAGTCAAACTTTGATTATAATTATTAATAAATCCTTAAAAGATCAA
>JANZLX010000005.1:22776937-22787555 GCA_025531955.1 Erythroxylum orinocense
AGGGCACACTATGAAACTATTGGAAGTGAATTTTGGGATGGTATAAGATTGTAGATGTATTGCATAATGTCTTTAAGGGTTCAAAGGGATTAAGAATGAAAAAAATTTTATAACCCTTCAAAGTAATACGCGCGCTCAAGTTTCACAATGTTAAGCAAGAGAGTTGGGTTCCGGGATCGAGATCCAACAAAAAAGCACTAATAGTGGTGAGATATAGATTGCGTTTAGTTTCTGACACTAACCCTCTTGATGCTTTGACTAGTGTTTTCACTATAAATCCTAGGGGCCATGGTTTGTTCTAGATGTTAGAGAAGATAACTGACATCGCCTACAAGATTAACCTACCAGGTGAATATTCTGTTTCTGCAACTTTTAATATTACTGATCATTCTCCTTTTGATATGAATTCAAATTCGAGGACGAATCTTCTTAAGGAGAGAGGGACTGATGTGAGCAGGAGTAAGGATCTTGAGAAGATGGGGAACTTCGAGCCTATTGGAGGAGAGTTTAATGGAATTAAGCCCAAACTAATTCATTTAACTCAAATCCTTGGATCGGATACACTTGGAGCTTTAAAATACGAAGACTTAGGCTATTTAATGCTTCATCACTTAAGCCCAAGAGCATATCAAACCTATTTATTTAATTTTTGGACTTTGTTTTATTTTGAGCTTCCATGTATTTTAGCCCAACCTTTTATTATTTGACCTAGGTATAAATACTTATGTTTTAGGGTTTTCAAACTTTTAGATCATATTGTTTGAGTGCCGTTGGTTTCAGGGAGAACATTATTCTGTTGTTCTTGTTACTTTTCGAACCATCTTTCACTTATCAATTGTTTTCTCAATTTGGGCGTGTCGATTGCTCATCTCTGGGTTTTATTTTGATCATCGGGATTGCTTAAAATAAGTTTCTGAGAGGTGTCGTAGAAATCAAACCTTGCATATCCTTTATTTTCTTGTTTGTTGAATTCCAAATATCCATCCTTTTTCATTCCTCTAGGTCAAAAACATACCAAACCAAAACCCCATCAGAAACATCATCAAATCGACGTCAATTCTTCCACGGTGCGCATCAAATTCTACCACGGATCATATGCTTGGTAAAAGCTTGCTTGGTTTTGTTTTTCCTTTTTGTGATTGATACTGCAGAACAAAGATGGGTTTAAGTTGACCATTTCTTAAATTTACGTTGTCGTACTGGACTGAGACTTCTGTGAGCTCTGTTGTTCGAGCTGGCTGAAGTACTTTGTTAGGAGAGAGCAAACAGTGTCTCTAATGCCTATTTCTACAGGAGCGTGTTCAACCATGGTTTCTTGGGGTTGAGCAGTGACATTGGCTGCTTCACGGGGTTTACCACTGCATCCTTCTGTACTCTTTTACTAATGTCTGGTTCACATGCTTTTTTGTTGTGTATAATTCGTGATATGACTGATATGTAGTGGTTGCTATCACATGCATTTTTGTACTATTTCTTTTACCAATCGGGTCTCAAATAATGCTATCGAACTCACTTTTCTTGGTATATCTGTTGCTGCTTCTGCCTTAACTGGCAAGTGAAGCAAAGAGTAGAACACATACTTTGTTCCACCAACTTTAGTGCTTTAAACTGAGGAGATAGTAGCCAGTCTGCTAGATGCTTTCAGGGATCATATTTGGTATCGCATTTTCTTGTGATACAAAAAT
Organism: Erythroxylum orinocense; assembly: GCA_025531955.1. Lineage (NCBI taxonomy): Eukaryota > Viridiplantae > Streptophyta > Magnoliopsida > Malpighiales > Erythroxylaceae > Erythroxylum > Erythroxylum orinocense. Next base: position 22,778,623 of record JANZLX010000005.1, read on the forward strand.
GAAAAGACCCTGACCAACATTCACTATGAAAGCAGCCAAATTCTATTCAACTATTCTGGGGTTCATCATTTTGGTCAGTAAAGTAAAATGAAAGTAAATAAAGCTCCTGACAAATTGAAAACCGTCTTTTGGTGATGAGTTGAAAAACTCGGGATTGCACTGAAAGGACAAAAACGAAGGCTTTTTTTTCAGGAAAATGAATGCATAATAGTATAACTATAGTAGAATGTGAACTAGGTTTATGCTGATCAAATTAACTGCAAAAATGGTTCGAATTTTGAATCCTGATGGTTGAATGATCTTCCCCTTCGCCCGGAGTTCAAGTAGCATGATTGAAAAAACTATCTAATATCTTTGATCGACAAAATATTTATTGGTTTTTATTTCCATTTTGAATAAAAATTCAAAAAAACTATCAAATATCTTTTGTGTCAGAGCCCATGTTGCTCTTTAGAAAAGAAGTAGAAAACTACATGACTTATGACATGATTATATACCGAACTGTGTATGAATTGGACAAAACATGTAAAAGTGGACAAAGCATTGAAAGCCTTAATTCTGGATATCTTGGTCATTCTTTTTCCACTTTCTTTTATTAAAAAAAATCTAGGATTAGATGATGGGAGGTAAAACAACCCTCGGAAGAACAATTTTCAAGTTGTTTGTCACAAAGAACAAGATTGAAGTTCATTCTAATACATTAGAGCTAAATGCACTACAAACATGTCATTTGGAACTCTTTATACCTTCATGTCTTTTATTTGATCACTTATGATTTTTGGTGTAAATATGATTTGTTACTAACTTCTTTTTATGTTTAAATAGAGAAAACTCTTGATAATTATGATTTTTGGTGTTGTCTTTATTAAAGATTGATAATTATGAAGTAAAATTTGCTTTTGTGGATTAACTTTAAATGATCTTAAAGTGGATTTAATTAAAGCTAGTGATTAAATTTCATATTAATTTTCATGCTGATAATTTGGGAGAACTTGTATATGATTCGATCATAGATTAGATATTAGGAGTTGCATAGAATGCTAGATATAGACTTACATAAATCTTTGGATGTAAGGGTCAAACCTTTTATGAAAATTCATATAACTTAATACATTCATAAGGGTTTTAATTGGATAAAGATATCGATTAATCAACTTGAGAAAATTGTGTTTGTGACTCAAGAGATAGAAACTTAATAACCTAAGAATTTCTATCATAAAAACCTTTTATGTTTGTTAAATTATGACTACAAAGATGACGTTATGGGGAGTTTTTATTTAGACTTTACTTATACATGAATTCTCTATTTGACCATTTATTTTTTTGTTCTTATTGATTCATTCTTTTATTTATATTTTGTTTCGTTCTATTATTCAACTATATCAATAATTCATTAATTTTAATTCTTTGACTAGTTGGTAATAGAGAAGTGATCTAAACCTTTCTAGCTTCATGGGATTTACCAATTATTTATTACTATATTACTTATCAATAATAAATGCCCTAGTTTTAGGTTGTATAATTATTTTGTGATGGAAAAAAAACTTTAAGAGTAAAAGCAATATATTAAGAAACTTTGTATCTCTATTTGAAGCTCAGTTTCAAAAATTAGGAAGCTCGATTTCATAATTAGGAGGTTTCAATTCAAAACCTTAAAATTCAAAGTATTCATTAACAAAGTTTATAACTAAAAGACTTCAAGGGACATTGCCTAGTGACACAATGCATAATCCTAAGGAACACCTGACAGCAATCAGCTTAAGAAGTAAAGAAAAGCTAATCAATGACATGGATAAAGAAGGGATAAAGGAGAAAGTTGTTGAGGAGATAGTGTTAGACATGACATTAGATGAAAACAACCTCAACACCCTCTAGAATTAATATAATGTATTATATTAATAGTAAGGGCTAGCATTAATATAATGTATTATACTATGCTTAAGAAACTTGATTTGGGAGAATCAAAACCCATTAAAATGAGAATGCAACTAGCAAATAGATCAATTAAACATCTTATTGGTATTATAGAAAATAATTTGATTAAGGTTGATAGGTTTATTTTTCCTATTGATTTTTATATCCTTAGAATGGAAAAGGATAATTAAAATTTTCGAATCTTAGCCAGGACTTTCTTTGCTATAGTTGGAGCAATCATAAATTTTAGGAACCAATCCTTAAGATTATAGAAGAATAAGATTTGATCTCAATCTTGATCTTGGATGAAAAATAATAATTTATGTTTAATAATGACTCATGTTAGACTGACCTTTCTAATCTTTTATAGGAAGTCATAAAGCAAGAAGTTAAGGTACTAAGGAAGAGGGAAAAAAATGCCAAAGTATGAAAGAAAGAAAAAAATGAAAATAGGAGAAGCTTTTTGTGGCAAGTTCAAGAATCAAGAGAAAGGAAATAGCAAGCACACTACCTCATCAACTAATCAAGTATAGGAAGAAAGTCTAACTAAAAGACTTTTAAAGAAGCATTTTGTTGGGGAGGCAACCCAACCAAAATCTTCTTAAACCTCGTATTTTATTTTGAGTCATTTCTATTGATAAATATTTATATTGAATTTATATATTTTTTGCAACAAGTTTGTTTCAATAAGTTTGTAGGTTTATATTTATTTATGGTTGATTTATGTTTTTTTTCTTCTGTGGTTTTGATTTTTTAGTTAAAAAGTAAGGAACGCAAGCATACTCTCAAATAGGAAACTAGAAGAGTAATTAGGTTAGAAAATATAAGAAACATGTCAAAAGCAAAAAAAATCAAGTATTATTTAAATTTGATTGATGAGCATGGTGTAAGACATGCTCATATTCCAAATCATGTATATTTGTATTGTTAAATACCTTTAATATAGGGAGATCCATAGTCTAAGACATGTTTGTATTCTAGGTTATGTTATTTGTCAAATTGAAACAATTTTTGGTAAAAGGTCTATAAATTATACATATCCAAGATATAAGATATAATCATGTCTCAATCCATGTTTAGGTCATGTCATAAAGAATTTAAAGAACCCGTTTATGACATAATTGATTTTTCACCCAACCTTGTAGCATTCACTCACATTTCTTTTAGCTTTTCATAAACTCGGTGCTTAAAATCATTCTCTAAACAAAGTCTAGTCCATTTTTTTACAATCTGAACATCTAAACACTAAGATTTCTCCACTTTCCTCCATAAAATCCTCTTTTTCGTAAGGTTTGGAACCATTCTTTAACCTTTTGGGAGTTTTATGATTTTGAAAGTTCTCAACACTAAATCTCCCTTTAAAGATATACATCAAGTAAGAGAATTATTTTTAGCCATCTTCAAGCAAAGGGAGATTCAGAAAACACGTGGGGTTTAGTTCTTAACAACCATGCACTACCATCATTAATGAACACCCACTTCTAGTATTCACTAATCCATTTCATATTTAAATTTATGAAATTCAAGTCTTAACCTTTTTATTCAAATAAGAGTGTGGATTAGTAAATATTAGAGTCAGAAGACTTAGAAGAAGATGTTAGGATGTACATAGATAATATAGGCTAGATGTTATTTTTGAAATGATTGAGTATGCCTATAGCAAACTAATGTTAGAAATCTGGACTACTTTTAAGGTAACTATGTCTGCTAGATTGAATAAAGAGGATGCAATTCAATTTAGGCTTAAGGGAAGGAGAATAGAAGTTCCATTTAATGATTTTATATTGCAATACAAATTTATAAACTTTATCAAATGGAGATAAAAGTTTATAGAAACTCTGAAATAGAATTTCTATTGAGAAAATTGCCTATTTTCCCAGTAGATTTTGGAGTTTTATATTGACGGTACATCTAAATATGATTCTAGTAGAACTAAAAGTACATATATTGCTTCTCCTATCATTTGATACTTACATAAAGTAATAACCCTATGATCTTATATAGAAAGGAGAGTATTAGTGTACTTACCTTTAGATATTTATTCCATCTTTAGTGTATATTGGGATGTAGACCATGTAACTTGAGTTAGTGCTTTGCCTTATATTTGGAGTAGATGGATAGTAAAATGAAGGGAGCCATTTGTGGTTGGTCATATTTGACTAGGTTAGTGAAGAACTTAGGCGTATTTTCTAGGATACTGGGATTGACCCTAGATTGTAATATGACCATCGTTCACCTTGATATGAAGATATAGATGAAGTTAGTTTAAAATGTTGATAGAGCATATATATTGGTTGGAATGGATAGATACCATAGGGGAGATAATGCCCATATATAGAAGGTCAAAGAGATACCTAACAAAATGGAGTCGCCACCTGTAACAGGTGAACTGAAGGAGAGAGAATCTCAAATAGAGGCAATGGTGGAGGAGATTGGTGATGTTAAACTGACGCCATAATAACATATGGGGGAATCAATTGATAAGATGAATCATTGACTGGAGAGAGTATTATATATCTTCTTCTTTTCTTTTGAGAAAATAGTAGTGTGTATCTTTACGTAATGCATAGTGGGAGCAATCTCGTTAGTTAGATTAGATAAAAAAGAGCTTGGCTACTTATGTCCATCAAAAGAATAGTTTATATTAATTACACAAACACCAAAATAATAAAAATACAAATAAATCTACTAAGTTGCAATTTATTCCATAAAATCACAATTGTGATAACATTAATACCAAAACATTCAAATTAATCGATAAAATACCCTCATGTGCCAATGTATCATAAAAAGTATAATTAAATTATATGTTCAGATCACTTGTGTGGCTGGGATTTTTGGTGATTATGTGAAATCCTTGCAGTTGTGTTTTTCTCAATTTTTCATTGTTGATTGGGAGGTTATGTAGCTGATCAAGTTTAAGTTGATCATTAATCCATATATTACAGTTGCGTTGTTCTCTTTGGTCTTTGTGGTTTAGTGGGTGTTTTTTAGCAACCACATTTTACTTAAGTTGTCATTAATGATTGGAAGTCGAAGCTGTCATTACTATTTGTGTGATTTTACGGAATGAAATGGTGGGGTTTTTGGTAGTGAAAAACATGCAGATTTTTACTATGCTTCATCTGCCTTTTGTGTGATTATTGGGGCTATTTTGTTGAATTTTTAGGATTTTTGGAAGTTAATTTTTGAAGATTTTTCATATTAGGAGTTGCATTTTTCTATACATCATGCGTGATTTTTTGGGTTATTTTTGCAGCGTGTTTTTGTGGAAAAACTCCAAAAGTTTTTCGTGTGGTTAAAGCTCCATCGTCTGCAATGTTTCAGTGATGAAATGTTGTTGAGCGTGGGATTTTCTAGTGACGATATTGAAGCTTCATAGCAGATTTTTCAGCGGATAACTTCCTATTCTTTCGTTAATGAAGCTACATTATTAGGGTCTCAATTGTCTTTGTTTATGTTCATTGTTTATTTTAATCATTTGAGTTGTTTGTTTATTGTCTTTCGTTAAAAAGTTGTTAAAAATCCTCTGTTGAGGTTAACGAGAGTCAGTCGTGTTATCGAGTGTGAAATATTTTCACAGTTTGTAACGATGAGAGATAGTATCAAAAGTTGAGTGGTGTCGGCTCAGTAAAGCCTTGTATAAAATTATTGTCATTAGTGAAAGTATTAAGCCAGGTAAGGGCCCCACAGACGTAGGCAAGGTGTACTGAATTACATTAACAAACTTTGGTGTTGATTTACATTTATGCATTTAATTTTTCTATTTTTGATTATGCTAGAAACTACTGCAATCAAATCGAAGATTTTGCAAAATGATTAAATCCTTTAGATTTTCAATTTGTTTCAGAGCAGGTCACTAAATCAGAACTTAGTACGTCAAATTGGTGTAGATTCATGTTTTGCAATTATAGCCATAAGAGAAGGGGCATCAATCATCATGTAATTGTTTTTAGATGATTCAAATTATTCTACATGGAAATCAAATATGAGAGTATTCATTCAAGCACAAGGAACAAGAGTATGGAACTCAGTTTTAAATAACTAGACATATCCAGTGACGATTGATGAAAAGGGAGACGCAGTGCTTAAAGATACATTTAAGTGAACAAGGGTTGAAGAAGAGACAGCGCTTGAAAATTCTCAAGCCTTGCACGTCATCTTCAATGCAGTTGATGAAGGTCGATTTGCTATGATATTAGCCTGTGAATCGGCAAAAGAAGCATTGGACACTTTGCAAACTATACGTGAGGATCAAAATTTGTGATAGTTTCAAAACTTTAGATGTTGGCTATTAGATTCGAAGAGTTTAAGATGGATGTAAGCAATACTATTGGAGACTTCTATAAGAGGTTACGTGAAATAGCCAACCAAGCACATCAACTTGGGAAGAAGTATTCGAATTTGAAACTTATCAAGAAAGTTTTGAGATCACTTCCCCTAAGATCCATACGGAAAATTGCAGCGATCGAAGAAGCCCATAATATCACTAAATTGTCTCTGGATGAGGTAATTGAGATTTTTACCAACTTTGAGATGAATTGTTGAGAGATGAATGAGAGAAAAATAAAGGATTAACATTGCAAGCTGAGATTGGTAAAGCCATAAATGACTTTGAAGATGAATCCGATGATAATAAGGATATCGAGTTATTGATAAGAACTTTCAACAAGTGGTTAAAGAAAGTGAAGAAGGATATATCCGATTTTAGGCAAAACGGTGGTAACTCATCAAATAGTAATTTCAAACAATAAGCTAAAACTCAAAAAAGTGAAAGAAAAGTGAAGAAAATTAAATGTCATGAATGTCAAAGCTTTGAACATGTGCAAGCGAAATGTGCTAATACTTTGAAGAAGAGAAAATAGAAATCGTATACTAGCACTTGGAGTGAGAATGAATTCGAAACCGAGTATGTCAGTGAAGAGGAATTGGTAAGTAATGTTGTGTTAGTTGCTTTATACATCAAAAGTCTAGTTGCTTGCTTAACAACAACTAAGAAGGAAGATATTGATGAGGAAAAAGTGGATAAATAAAAAATCTTGAGAAAAACACAAATTAATCTGCTCATAGTCTAATCTTAGAATGTGACAGTGATGACAGTGGCTTAGATGACCAAAAGGAGGATATCTATGAAGCCGATGTATTAATATACACAACATGGGTACAAACATGTGAGAAGACTGAAAAGTTAAAGAAGGAAAAATCTACCACGAAGAATACCATGGAAGACCTTGAGAAGAAGTTGTTATCTACAATAGATAAGCCTAATGAAAGAAAATTGAAGCTGATCAATACGAAAAGAGGAATAAGAATGTTAAATAAAGGTACCAAAAATTAGAAAAGTTGTTGGAAATTGGTAAGATTAAAGAAGACCTTCAAGACATTAGCTATAAATACGGATGTTCTAAGTTGAATGATGACAAAATAGTGCGACTAGATCTGCCCAAGGAGAAACTTCAAGGAGGAAATGAAAATTCATACTTATATATCACTTTTTTTTAGTAAATGGGCACATAAGGCCGAATTTTTACAAGCTGCTACAAATGATATTTCAACGGTGTCAAAATGGAAATCTAGACATTCTTCATTAAATTTCCATCTACAATCTATGTTATCAAAACATACTTAGGTTAGAAAAGGTCAATTACAAGCACAAAGATGTGGTGAAGGAAAAAAAATTGTCCAGATTCACAGTTAGTTGCTACTGGTAAAGAAACTGTTCAAACAAAAGACTAATTGATTGCTTACGAGGGAGGAATCAACCAAACATTTGATGATAGCGTTAATGTGGCAAGGAATAAGGTCAAGTTTGAATTTCTTCGAGGGGCACAGGGGCTTTGTTTGTTTAAATTTTTGAAGTATATTGATGTTGTTTACTAAAAAAAATTAGAAGGAGTTAACGTCTAGACTTTCTAAGTTTTTGATTTATGGGTTTTATAAGGTTTAGGTGAATGGTATGTGTTTAGGTTTTTCCTTACTTGTTGAATAGTATATTTGATGTGAGAATGAGGCTCTCCTTGATGATTTGAAAGTTTTCCTTCTGAATGTTGGTTTATGGAGTTATGTCAAGAAAATATTGATGCTTGGTTGGAGAACTGTAGGACGATTCGAGTTTTCTATGATTTGGGGGTTTCAAGTTTTATCTTGGTTTCTCTCTACATCGTAGGTTGTATGAGTTTAAGCAATATGCTTTGGCATGACTTAAGTGAGGAGGAGTTTGATTAAGATGAATGCAATTTTTAGGGTCTATGAATTTAATCATTCGTATATAGATGACTTTGATGTAAGTAATGATATGTTGGCTAGTGTTTTTGAATGGTGGTAAATTATCATCTTGGCGTGCTTATTATTCTTCTGTTGCACTTATTGTTGATTCTTATGCCTCTTTATTCTGTGAGATTGATCACACTGAAGGCATTATTTGTTTTTGCATTGTTTTGTCCCAAGGGGGATATATTATATTGTTTTTTGTGACTGTCCCATTCAAGGGGAGGTTTCAAGATCTATGCATGACTATTCGTCTTGCTTTTTATCATCTTTTTTTCCTAAGGGGGAATGAATCTTATTGACTGATTAAGGGGGGAGCTGTGTTTTTCTCAAGTTGTCGTTGTTGATTATGAGGCTATATAGTTGACCAAGTTTACGTTGATCATTAATTCATATATTGCAACTGCGTTGTTCTCTTTGGTCTTTGTGGTTTAGTGGGTGTTTTTCAACAGACGTGTTTTACTTGAGTTATTATTGTTTATTGGAAATAGAAGCAACTATTTTTCCAATGGTGATGGGAGACCCAATAGGAACTTGTCCTAGAGAACCTTAAACAAGATGGAGCTATGCTTAGGAATGGCCAGAATCAAACACATACACCGAATCATAAGAACAAAATGAAAAGATGGAAACATAACACAAAGACAAAATGGAAGGTTAGAAGAATGTTGGTCAATGAAAAGAATCCTAAGAGAACCTGTCTCTTAGAACCCTAGTAAGAATGTTGGTCAATGGAAAGAACCCTAAGAGAA
>JANZLX010000005.1:22810585-22825157 GCA_025531955.1 Erythroxylum orinocense
AGATAGTGTGGAGATCTGTATCATTAATATCACTGAAAAATTCAATTATAAGAAGACGCAAGCAAAGTGTAGGTGAAACATATACCAAGGATTACCATAAAAGTAGATGGATATACAGAACAAGCGTGGAGTCCTCCTTGACTTTTCTTATTCCATGTTAAAACTAAAAATTGCAGAGACTCTTCGTGATTCCGGTGCTTGAACTCACTCACGCATTAAATCAAACAGCTGGTGGGCCTTGAGCTTGCTGTTTACGATTGCAGCTTCCGAATAAAACTCAAGAAGTCTCTAGGCTTTGGGAATATATGAATATCTAAATTGTTAACCAAAGCATATGCGATTAAAGAGCGAAAATCCAATTTTACAGTAACGAACGAAAATTGAAAGAAAAAGGAAATTAAGAGCCATGAAGCTTGTTCTTAAGTTTGACAAGCAACACACAAATAATTAGAACAAAGAAAGAGAGCACATTCAACCCATGTGCACATGTATGGGCACAGACGGTCTGCTTACCATTTCATCCCGTAAATGCCTTCTATACATTTGCGATTTTCCACAAAACGTTAGGAACAAAACCCGAACCCAAAAGATCCAGAACCCGAAATCCGAACCCTAGGTCATGATCTTCTCCAATAAAACTTCAAAGCAATGCATTACACGGGAACCAAGCAGCCCACATTCTCCGAAAACGCCCAAAACACGAAAAGAAACTGCCGAAAGGGGAGATCCGAAATCGTCCTCGAGCCAGGTTAAGAAAATGGAGCTGAAGAAATCGGCGAAGCCTCAATTCGAAGAAAATGAGGAGTTTTCAGACGGGATAAGGAGCTCAGTCGCCGGAACTATGAACGGTTTCTGGCGAAGCGAGGGAGTTTGCGGTGGAAGGTGGAGAGAGAAGAGAGAAAAGATAAATAGAAAAGTACGAAGGTGACTTAGAAAACCGGAAAAGAGCTAAAGAAACATCCAGAGTATAAACCATCCCGCTGGTGGGAAACGAAGGCGGTAGAACAAAATGTTAAATTGTAAATAGCCTCACGCGACGTTTTGTTTAATAAAATATTACAATTGCTATTTCACTACGTTTTTTTTAATAGAACGTCGTAGAAGGTGTTACAATTTTGTGACGTTTTCTAACAACGTTGCAAAAAGTTGACACTTTTTGTGACGTTTTTTAAACGTCACAAAAAGTCTCAACATTTTGTGACGTTTTTTTAATAAAACGTCACAAATGGTATATAATTTTTGCAGTGAGTGTGTTGTTTCAGTTTTGGTTTCTCAAGAGTTTACAAAAAGAAGGTAGGACAATTCGGCAGAAGGTGTGGAAACAAAAAGTTCTCTAACCGGTGGAATCATAGCAGGAATCCAAGTATGTGATTTCTGCCTTTTTCCATGCATATAATCGATCCTATATGATATATGATCTGTTCATAAATTGCTAACAGTTGTCACAAAAACGAACCTACCTAAACTCTTCTGCACACTTGCCGCGTGAATAAAATCTTTCCAGAAATGACATTCCGTGTCATATATACTACATTCAGGGAAAGGAGTACTGGCCAATAAAATACTGTACGTGCCATTAAAGCACAACTCGCCATCTCAAAACCCAGGACGAGAGATATACAATAGAGCAAGTCTGAACAAAACGAGTGGCACACTTGTGAATGACAAAAGGAAAAAAACATGACTCTCAAAGTTTACATTGATCCCATGTCCGAGCCATCTCGTGCTGTTACCATCTTCTGCAAGTACTGAACTTGCTTTTCTTGTTTAGTTCTTTTTGTTTGACTGCTAACTCCTTTTTTTTATCACTTTTTTTATATTTTGTCCCTCGAAAAACTATTCTGCATGTGTAAAATGGTTATTCTAAGCTACCCTATTTCTTTTGTCTGATTATATTTAACTAGGATAAATGACATAGACTTTGAGGAGGTTAGAGTGGAACTGTCCAAACGTGAGAATGTTTCTCCCGAGTTCAAAGGTACGCCGAAAAATATCTTCTGCATCATACTGTGTGTGATCATGTGCGAGCTTGGAAGGAGTAGGAGAAGTTAATTTTGTTTACCCTTCAATTTACCAGACATTATGTGTAGAATTAAATTCTAGGCATTCTATTGAACTCATGGTGGATTATACAATTTTCATGATGCCAAAAAGGCCTGTCACACGCTTTGAACCTTTGAATGATGTAATTACAGAGATAAACCCTATGAGGCAAGTCCCAGCTATAATTGACGGAAGATTTAAGCTGTTTGAGAGGTATTTATAGGATATGTTCTCTATTTTTTCCTCCCCAACATGTAAGGAAAGATATGTTGTTGAGATGTTACTATTTTCTAATATGCACTGGTTACTACAAAATAACACCTTTTATATGTAACCCCTTTCCCTTTTTCATTTTATGAAACCTTGCTAGCCAATCAAGGTCATCTTTGATGATTGTTCTTTGCAGTCATGCAATCCTCATCTATCTTGCAAGCACTTTTCCTGGAGTTTCTGATCATTGGTGAGTTCATTTACTATATGATTTATGCAGAATGAATGACTTAATAGCATTTGGATAACTTGGCGTGAAAAAGGGGAAGATGACTAGGTGGAAACACTCATAAATTCACACAATCGCGTGTACTTACCTCCATACGATTCTCATGTTAACATATCCTAACCTATTTCATGCTGCCCTTCATATTTTACCAAGTTTTCATCTTTAGTTGACTTCAGTAGTGTTGTAAATGAATGAAGATGCCTAATAAAGATTCGGTGTATGCCCAATTGGATGAGTTCCATTGGAATCAAACTCAAGCCGAATCTTGTTGAAAAATCAAACTTACTTATTTGAGCCAATCTCAATTCTTAAATTTGTGTTGCCCATTTCAAACTTATAATTTCTCTAATTGACCTTGAACACTTTTTAATGGAGTCAAATCTTGAATATGCGGAAGGTTTAGTTGGTCGACAAGCCCAAGTATTTGCACTGGCAAAAAATTAAGGAATGGTGTTATTTTGTATGATTTAGAATTTCTTTAGCACGGAAGTCAATCTCCTTTGCAATCTCTTGACAGCTGTACTTATCATCACAACAGAGATTTATATGGCTGTAGCCTGGTGCTTTGCTAATTTTCTTCTCTAATGTTAAGGTACCCAGCTGATATTTTCAAGAGAGCTAAGGTTCACGCAGTTTTGGACTGGCATCACTCCTTCTTACGCCGTGGTGCAGGTGCTTTGCTGCTAATTTGATGAAAGTTTCACCATTTTGTTTGAGTTATATCGGATGCTTAATTAACCATATTGAATGAGCCAGGACAGGTGTTAGGAATAACTGGGTAAATTTTTCTTTAGGGTAAACAACTAGTAAAGTGAATCGATTCAGTAATTTCTAGAAAAAATTGTCAAACGGACTTTTAAGACAGTATTACTATTTCACGTAAAATTTCAGAAAAGGGCGGAAAAGTCACAAATGGTCCCACGTAAAACTTGGCCTCTTAGACAGAAATTACATGCATGGTATATTTATCACAACCTAACCTGTATATACACACAAACAGTAAATACACTCAAATAATTGAACACAACACTACAAATATACTTGACAAATAATATTAAATACTATAAATGCGGAATAAATAAAAGAAATAAAGAAAAAAAACACATCTAAAAATTAATAATGAAGTTCGGCCAATTGTGCCTAGCCTCCGAGCACCACTTAAGATAACCTGCTTTTATTAAAAAGAGAATACTAAATTTGATATATGTACAAATTTACAGTATACATCAAATTTTGAAATGGATATAGAATAGGAGATGGTTCAGCCTGATTCTGACTGAACGGAACGTTACCGCTTGGATCCATGAGTTGGCTGCTTTCCGTGGTTGAGATCCCTGCAAAACAAAGAAGGCGCGTCGGGGGTCGTGTCCCGATTAGCCCCTCCGATGCTCAAGTTAGTTTTCTGGTGAAGGTGAGGCTGCTGAATACAGAGAAGACTAGATTATGATTGCGTACCTCAATCAAGGTAGGATCTTACCTTATATACGGATGGATATTAGGTTTAGGTCTTCACATATATAAGTCTTTGTGTTTGCATGGGAGTCTGTCACATGTAGATGGGCTGAGAAGAGCATGGATCGGGCTTGGGCTTGACATGGTTATTGGGTGTGAGACTGACCTTTGGACAATAGGCCGATCGGCCCTCGGGTCGTGTGGACTGGATCCGAGCCCAGCACGGCAGACCCGACCGATTAGCCCCTCCAACGCTCAAGTTAATTTTCTGGTGAAGGTGAGGCTGCTGAATACAAAGAAGACTAGATTATAATTGCGTACCTCAATCAAGGTAGGATCTTACCTTATATACGGATGGATATTAGGTTTAGGTCTTCACGTATATAGGTCTTTGTGTTTGCATGGAAGTCTGTCACATGTAGATGGGCTGAGAAGAGCATGGATCGGGCTTGGGCTTGACATGGTTATTGGGTGTGAAACTGACCTTTGGAGAATAGGCCGATCGGCCCTCGGATCGTGTGAACTGGATCCGAGCCCAGCACGGCCGACCCGACCAGGAGAGAAAGGAGTTCTTTTATAACTTAAAAAACTCTTTCCATCCTCGTCTCTTCCCAATATAAAATAGAAATTGAGCTACCAAAATAACACAAGGTTAAGAAGTGTTAGGTTACTAGTTTAGAGCCGATACTGAAAGTGTATCCGCCATTTTCTTGGCAATCAGTAAAATCTTTTTTCATTACAACATCATGATCAATGAAACACCTTCAACTATACCTTATCACGTCATAATTGTAATATGCTTATAAGAACTTAGCCACATTGTCACTGATGTCAGCTATACTTGATGAAATTTAATAATACCTTGCAGAACAGAATTACATCGCATTGAACTATCATGCAATCCAACAATATGTTTGGTGGATTGCATGGGCCCTATTTGGCAATCAGCTGATTGCATGAACTATTAGCCGATAGCTGATTATATTAGCTAATTTAACTAGCTGATTGTATTAGTTGTTTGTCATTTGATATTTAGTAAAATTAGTTGTTTATATATAAAATAATTTATGAGGATATGATTTTAAAAAAGAATTATAAGGATATGAATATTATATATCTTAGTATTTCATTAAAAATTTTTATAAAAATTTAGATTACTAACAAGATAACATAATATAATACCTTATGGTTTCAAGTTATGCTTTAATAACTTATAATACATGATTAAGAAGTTATACTTTAATACTTTATTAATTCACATATATGTCTAAATTTTAACAATTTTAAATATGAAAATTATAATAAGTCTCAATGAATTTATTCTAAAATTAATTTAAAAATTCAATTGAAAAATCATGCCTTTAATTGACTTCATTAGTCATTACTACATAGTTAAAAATCTATACTTTCATACAGTATCAATTTATTCAAAATTTTTATATTAAATTTATAACAACTCGGTATATTTAATCACAAATTCGATATATCTAATCAATAATATTAAAAAATGATAAATATAAACAAACATAAATTTATAGAGAAAAGTTATGATTACAAACTAGTCAAAACTATTATACATAACTATTACACATAAGCACTTCTTTCTTCTTTGCTTTTTATTTCTTCTTTCAATCTCTACACTATCAAAAACAACCCTCAAAACATAGCAAGAGTCATTTGATGTGTTATCAGATTATTGCTCTCAGCTTCCATGATCACATGCTATTGCCGTCACCGTTCCCAATTACTGTGAATTCAAATACCATAACGTAATTACAACAGCTTGAATCTCCAGGGGACATTCACAGTTAAAAAACAGCGAGCTCAAAGTTTAAGGGAAAACCGCAAAAAATGAAAAGTTTAAACAAGCAATTTCCTTGTTAGCTTGAAGGCCTTCTGCATTAGCAACTTGCCATCTGCAACACACCAAATTCATAGTTAATTTATACAATCTTCGGCAGCACAAATCTCATAAGGTGAAATTAACAGTAATAAATGAATCAGAACTTCATTTACAGAAACAGTTATCAACATTTGCAGCACAGATAAATGGAATACTCTTAAAACAACAAGAATTAAGAGTCAAATATGTCTCTACTGACAACTCGTAGGAATTGGCTAACAAACAATTTAGAGATCATTAAAGGGCTTATAGAGGTTATGTTTTAGCATTATTTACATTTATCATGCTCTTAATTCATCATTAGTAATCTCTCGTAATCTACAAATTGTATATAGGCAACTGCAGATAATTTATTAACTTCAAATATTTTTTCAACCTTAGAAGTATATACAGGAATATGAATAAAATTTCCCCACATAAAGTTATTTATTAGAGTGTCTGGAAAGAAAAGTCATTGTTGAAAAACTGAACTAATGGCTTCATTCCTCGCTCAATTTTGAATTTCACTAATATTCCTGGAAGCCACTTATCTCATAAGACAAGCTCACACTAAAGTTTGAATTTAGAAAGCTACTTCTTTATTATAAATACAATTAAATGCATGTGTAAATCAATTCTACACAAAAGCCGCTCATCATCAAAGATTCTGTAATTGTGTAACTATGGCATATCTATACTGGAATAATTATACTGAAGCCTAAAAGCTTACAACCATGGAGACCGAAGATAATAACCTACAGATGTATGGACACCATTGGAACATCTAACAGAAAACCAAGTAAACCAGCGATAACAGCTCCAGGTAGATAACACAATCTGCAAGATGTTATGAGCAACATGAATGAGAACTAATAATAATCCCACATACTTGTGATTATATACTTGCAGATGAGCAAATCACATAAAGCAACATGCTTAAACTTCTTTAGACCTACTTAACATTATATCTCTTTTCCATCTTCAAGTTTACTTGTATCAACAGAAAAGATCGGCCGGATTAAGTGTCATGCTTTTGCACATTGTCTCTCCTGCATTTGGTGTGCCTTTAGAATAACTCTATCAGATTATGAAATTAAATCACCCCACGCACATACAAACTTTAATATATCTGATATTCAATTAATCTCCACATTTGTGCACATGATTATTTGATTCTTTTCATGAAATCTAAAAATGACAAAGTTTTCCTTAGCCTTTTGATTGGTTGTAAAAGCTCTATTTATCAAACGTGAGTAATACATAACTAACAGTCTTAACAGATACAAGATATGACACCAGTAGCAAACATTGCACATCAAAAAACACTGGTCCAAAAAGTTACAAAGAAAGATCGATGATCAAAACCAAATAGAAGTTAAGGGAATAGATAAATAATACACCTAGAGAACAAAAGAACATTCATCATTAACAATTTGGCAACGTTACGCAATAATAAGAAGTGAATCTTGAACATGTTGTCTCCTATACCCCCACTGGCTACAATTATCAAGTACTAAAATTTCAAAAAACAGACAAAGGAAACTATCATCACATCACATCAGTCCATATGACCTAAAGACCACATAATTTTCTATATATCTGCTCCACTCATATGGTCCTTAGTGTATCATCTCAAAGTTACAGAATATGCAATGTTCAATCTAGTAGTAAGGATTATACTATTGGAACATCTAAGGCACTTAAATAGAATTGAAAATATAAATAAGATGATAGATACAACATAATAACCACTCCCAGAACATACATGTTACCTAAACTCAAATCCAGTTATTGAAAAGGAAATCAAGTTAAGGATGAAGCTTACCGTCGTTCAGCTGTTTTTGCCACCTGCAATGACCATATTTAGTCAGGAAACAATATTTTAGGTATCAATTTAACAAGACAAAGAAATGGTTAATAGTTTTCACGATTGTCCCTTCCACAATAATTCATTTTCCTCAAATGGAGATGCAGTATTGGTATAAATTTAATAGCAGCATTAGCAGATACCAACTACACCGGACAATTAAATAGGGAATATTTTTGTGAAAAAGTAGAACAAGTAATAGAAAGGTTAGTATCACCAGGTACCTCGTCATGTTCTCTTCTATCAGCTGCTACTTCAGGAGAAAGAGATCTATGCCTGCTTCTGTTGTGGTGATGTAAAGGAGAAGCAGACCTTTCATGTCTTGTTCTAGAAGACTTACTTTCATTTTCATCTCTTCCTGACCTTCTCCCCTTTTTCTCACCTCCAGCTTCCCTATCTGCACCAGTTTCTCTATGTCTGGACTTCTCTCTACCCCTACCATGATTGCTTTCATGATCTACCTCAATATATTTCTTAATCTCTCTTTCTCTTCGTAAACCCCTATCATCATCCTTACGATGATTCCTTTCATGTTCCCTCTCGCTTGTTTTTTCAGACTCTCTTTCCCTGAATGCACCTTTATTATCTACTTTAACATGATTCCTGCCCCGTTCCCCATCTGCAACATTATCAGTGTCTCTATTAGCTTGGGCTCTCCTTAACCGTTTTGTACGCGGAGAAGGAGAGCGAGATTTTTCACGCTTTGGAGATCTAGCACGACTACTATTTTTCTCTTTTCCAAATGGAGAAGTTTCCCTGTAAGAGGTCTTATGTCTTACTGGTGGGGAAGGAGACTGATACATCTCGCTTTTTGGTGACATGGCACGGGTGGAACGTTTCTCTCTTGCTGGAGAGGTACCTCTACGAGTACTCCTCTGCTGCACCGGTGACCTTTCTCTTCGAGGTGGGCTCCTCCTATAAGGACCCTGATCTCTATCGGGAGATGGTGAGTGATAGGAAGAATGACCTACCATTGATAATCTCCAATGCAACTATCGCTTGCCAATTTCTGTAAAAGAAGTTTGCATTACTAACCACACAAAAGGGCACAATGAGATTTTGAGAAATATGAACTGAAAGCAACGCTCTTAAACAGTGCAAATGGTAGCTTTTTGGTCACATAATACCTCATTTCTATTCTATACGGCGACCAAGTAGTAATTAACCGGTCTATCTTATGGCCTAAAAATAGCATAACCCACATCTTTTTATTTCATTATCATTAACACCACTGCAGTAATGTATGAACACCTCAGTATCAATCACATAAGGAGACAGAAACCGCAGTCCATAGTTTCTAAAAAGTTCAACAAAAAGTAATTGCAAACAAAATTCCTTCAGAAAAGCCAAACAAGGGAAAGGAGCTACACTTTGCACTATTCTACATTTCCCAGATTTCAGAGTAACGAAATGAACAGAGAGAATCATGGAATACCTTCACCAAAACCTAAAAGCCCCAAATTGCTGGATATAGCTAAAACGGTGAATCAAAAACCACGATTTAAACCCTAGAATTTGAACAAACTCAAAAACAAATGAATAACTAAGAAAGAGAAGCATTAACCTGGTTAAGTGTTTCCTGGTTAAGGTAGTTTGGTTGAAGCTACACACCTTTCTAGGGTTTGAGTTGGTAACATTTACTTCAATTCATCTCTCATTTCGTTGTCTTTTCATCTATCATCAGTTTTGCGAATGTTACTTTAGCAGGGAAGTCGATCCGACGCCACGTCCATGGGACCCACAAACATTGAGTGGTTCAGATCTTTCCTAATCTCTTTTACATTTTCATTAATGATTACTTTTGTACGAAAATGTAAAATACAGTTTGTTTTTTTACTGTTTTTTCTAATATCATTAATCTTTCATAGTATTTTTATTGAAATTTCTTATTAAAATAATATGATACAAATTTAGTAAAATTTTATTTTAAAATAGTTTTTAATACAAGAAAATTTAAACCTTCTCCCTCTTTCCAGGATTCACCAAACTCATGGTCAAGAGCATAAGCCATTATACATAAATTAGTAAAAATAAGATTTTTAAACTTTAATACTTCTACTAAAATATAAGGTGAAACTCTAATAGTTCAGTATCTAAATAAATTAAAATATTTAATTTAACTCTTAAATAAACAAAAAATATTGATAAAATTATGTTTTCACGTGTCACATAATAGCAATGTAATGCAAATATATTTTTTACTTTTTAATTAATTTTAAGCTTATTTCTTTAATTATAATTATATTTAATAAATCCTAATTAAAACCAATAACCTTAATTTAACCAAAATAATATAACTTACCCTAATTAATTTAATTTTAATCGACAAAACCCTAATTACAATATATTCTCAAATTAACTTTGTTATTTAAAGTCATTTGAAAATTAAAGAAACCCTAATTCATAATAAATTCTTGCACTTCCACCGGCTTGTTGGTTTACGCCCTATAGTCAATCGTTTTGGTAGTAGTTTAACGACAAAATTATTAATAAAGGCATTCTTTATCTTTATGTATTAATTATATTTGATGTTTTAATACTAAAGAAAAAAATCCTTGAAATAATTAATGTGTAATTGAAATTATGATAAGAACATAATTGTGAGATTCGATTTATATTTAAGTATTGTTCCTAAATGTTCTTAGTTGTAGTTTCATCAAGTCGTGATATTGTTAAAACAGTAAAACTAGCACACATTATGTTTTTTCTTATGGAGAAAATAATTGATCTCATAAATTAAAGTATGAAGATACTTAAACTAATGTATGGGTGATTATTAGAAAATAAGTCACTGAACTGACCAACCTATAAGAATCTCAAAAGGAATATTACTTATGTATTTGTGAATTTTCTCATAATAATGGTTATATAATTGATCCTTAGACTTGAGATTACCAAGGTATCTCATGTTAAAATTACTATGTTTTTATATTATTTATGAATTGTCCTGGGATAATTCAATCGGTAGTACTTGGATGCAATATGAACAATATGGAGATAGTTTAGTAAGTCAATAAAGGTTTCGTCACTCTAAAGTGATTAGAGAGAATGTTTTACTGTTCTTAATTAGTGGTGATTTGTGAAATTATCTGGCCAAAGTGAATTGAAAATTTGAAAACGAGTGAATTGACATTTGAAAAGGCATTTTCAAATATCAATTATAAGTCAATTACTAAGTAATAAGAACGAACATGATTGGACTAAAAGGGTAAACACTATATTCATACTCTTTCTTTTGTCATTTATGACGAAATGATTAAATTATATATCATAACCATACATAGAAAAGTTAATTCAAACTATTTTAATATTCCTGATATTTGAGTAGTTATGACAAATTGCTAGATATCAATCTTGATCTATGATTATAAATTGTTTAACTGAAAAATTAAAGAAAAATTAAAAAGAGTTTTAATTTATCTAATTCTAATTATGAATTAGAATTAGAATTTATAATTATTGTCAATATATTAGGAACCTAATGGGTCTCACATCAAAGAGTAATTTATAAAAGAAAAATCAATTCAATTAAGTTGGACTTAATTATAAAATTTGAGAAACTTTATGGATCATATATAAGATATTTGATTTTATTAAAATTAAGTTAATTATAATTATGAATATGACTTTAATTATAATTAAGGAATTTAATTTTAATAAAATTACAAAACCACGCTAATGATTTTTTATTAATAAGAAGAAAAGAAAAATGAACTAGCACTCTTTCATTCTTCCTCTCAAAGTGTTGAGAAGTTGTTCTGTAGGTACCATCAGAAGCTGGACAAGTGAACAACTTGTGGTTAACAAATCGGCAAAAGTTTCAAAGAATTTTCAACGAGAACACGAACAAGGTATGATTTCTTATGATTTGTATTTTATTTTATTCAAGTTAACCAATTATCGGGATCTGATCGAAATTCGTAAAAAGTTTTGATTTTTAATGCGCCTATGATTTGATCACGGTTGGTATCAGAGCCTCTTTTAATTGTTTAACTTGAATTAAGGCTTGATTGTTATTAAAGTTGATAAAAATTAAGGTTTACGAACTGATTTTGTCTATTCTTCGCAACTGTTCTTGTCTGCTTATGGAATTTTGTTTATGCATGTATAGTCGTTCCAAAAATGGCATACGTGTCTCCATACGAATGTTGTTTGTTTTGGAAATTGTGCATATGGTTATTGTGTTCTGGAATTTTAATTAATTGAAAAAATAATTTGTATGTGTTCTAGAATACTTATTGCATCTTGTTCTCGTGTTCAGGCTTTACATTTTCTGCCTTTCCTACGCATATGATTTTGTTTCTGGAAATCATTTTTTTTTCTCTCTGCCTCTGTGTGTATGCCTATGCTTTATTTCTAAATTTGGAAATTTATTTCTAAGATGTGTTGAAATCCCTTGCGATTATGGGAATCAAATGGGCGATTATTTCCCATGTTGAAACTGTTGACACCACCGGATTGTTGGCAACACCAGTGAGTCGCTTGCGACGTTAGTGAATCACTGGCGACTTCACTGAATGGCGTCGCTGGGGTGATTAATGCCCATGGAAGGGGCGACCCAACAACAGGAACAGACGACACAACATGGGAGAGGTGGTTTACGAAACGTAGGAGTAGCACGTACCATGGAGGGTGGCAGCGTGTGAGAGGTGGTTACAAAAACGTGGTTAAGCTTTGGAAAAGACAACAGGCATGTGTGAGTCACACGCCCACTGTCTCTGGAGCACGTATATAGCAGATATGATTGGCATGTGTAGTGCACGCTCCAAGCAACGCAACAACCTCCTTCCATGTTTTTATCTGATTTTAATTTTTTAAAACCTTAAATTAAATTAAATTAATGGAGATTAAATTTGTTTATATTCCTTATAATATTGAAAAAGTGTTTTTCCAATTTTTTGAAAATTGTTTTCATTTAGTAATTTTTATTAGGAATATTTTGAAATTTAGTTGAAATTTCTATTTTATGCTTATGAGTATTTGATACTGAATTTAGATTCAACATTGTTGTAATGTTCAAAGCATGATAAGAAATAGATTGTCAAGTAAAAGTAGATGATCTAATGTTATAGTTTGTATGTGTTGGGTCAAAGGAGACTTATGCTTAACAAGAGTAGCAAGAATACAAAGTCGGATAACTGAGACTATCCTTTTATGCCATGTTGGTTAAATCAACATAACGAGAATCATAAGGTTACATCCAAGGATATGTGTATCCTTTTGATTATGAATCATATGGAACTTATGAAATGTGTACAGTTGAAGAATAACCAAATCAACCTTTGGTGAAAGGATGATAATGGTATTGAAGTGTTAACTTTATACATGTGATGTATTGGATGGAATAACAATTCATATAAGGATGATACTTATATTTTATTATATTACTAATGACTTTATGTGATATAGTCATAAGAATTAAATGAAACAATGATTTAAAATTTTAAAAATTCAAATTCTTTAAATCTAAGAAACAAATTAAGCATTAAGAATGATGAAGCACTTCAATGAATTCATTATGGTGAGTTTTAAATTTCGATTATCTATAGAGAATCAGACTCTCTAGTAAATACCTTCATTACTGAATTCATAAGAGTATAGATTTATATAAGGAGGAAACTACAATATGAGATATTGTAAGATGCAATATTATTTCTTCTATCACGATGCCTAGTACAATGACTTACCTTCAATAGTTCCAATTGAATCAATTAGTAAGATTTCATATTAGAGATGAAATGATAAATCTTTGAAAGAGTCAAAGTTGATGATTTAAGGATGTAATGCTTAGTTGAAGCATGTATTATCCATTAAGTTTAGAACTAAATTGGATAATAAAAGATTATGAGCTATCTAAAGGCTTGGATATCATCTTACAGACCTATTGATCAAATTGTTTGTTTCAATGAATACTTATAGGAGAATGGTTCTCTAGATAAGTTGTGGGAGTAAGATGAAATTTGAAAAGTTCAAACCTCATGACAGTACATCCAATTGGAACTAGTGTCTTTATTGATATATTTGATATATAGTTAAAAGGCAACAAGATGTTAAAAGATTCACTTTCATGATGAATTCAAAAAGTTTGTTTTGGAGATGATTGTGAATTTATCATGTCTACAAGAAGGTTAGTGGAAGTATGGTTGTCCAAGTCAGTGGGAGTATATGGAGACATATTGCTCATAGAGAATAACAATTCTAATTTGCAATTGCTGAAAATATAATGTCCAAGAACAACTCTTATTGGATATGAAAAGACAACAACTTAATTCTGGGAATTAGATGTATAGAGATAGATTAGAAGTTGCTTACCTATTCTAACAATTACACAAATAATGTACTAAAAGTGTTTAGTATTTGAGATATTAGATACTTGTGAAGTATTGGCGATATCCATTATTCTATATATGAGTTGATATTTGAGTCAAGAAGATAAGGATATAACTTTAGAAGCAAATCCTAATTAAGTTTTATTTACTTAGAATAATATCATTTATGATTGGAAAGGTTCCAATTAGCAATGTGTAACACCCCACTCCCGTGTGACCCAAACCCGCCATTGATGGTGATATCCGAGTCCGTGCCCCGCGAGGGTAGCGTGCTACATCATTCAGTAAACTCAGTATAAATCTTTTTCTTTTTGAAACACTCAAAAGCTCAAAAAACCAAAAACCCAGTTGGGTCCACTTCCATTTGTAAACATTTTCAGTCACAACAATACACTCAATTAATTTTATTTATAAACATTTCAATGAATACATTACAATCAATAGAATTTCCATAGCCCGTTTGGGGCCCACTATATCTACAAAACACTATTTTCCAGAAA
>JANZLX010000005.1:22936720-22947449 GCA_025531955.1 Erythroxylum orinocense
AATTATCACAATTAATGCATTTAACAACAAAGCAAGCCAAAAACACAATCTTACCTAAGCAAGCTTCAACTTTCCAAGTCTTCAAAATAACCACCAAAGCCTTAATTCCCTCCAACAACACATACAACCATCATCTTCTTGAGATCTTAGGTTTTATATTTATGTGTAAACAAAGGAGGAGAAGCAAGGTGGAAAGAAGATAGGAAGATGAGTAAGAAAAATCAAAAGGAACAAAGAGGAAGAGAGGTACGAAGATGGAGAGAAAACAAGAAGAAAATGCTCATTTTTGCCTTTAAAGATGCAAGTGTCGTGGCTAACAAGGAGGTGCAATGTTTAAAGAGTGTCATGACACTTACCACTTAAAAGAAAACAATTAAACTAATGACTTTTAATAAAAGAACCCAATGGAAGTTAATCTCTAATTCATCAATATTCAATGGCTTAAATAAAAAATTTCTAAAATCATGTACCCAATATTCCAGTACCATTAGACAGTCATTTCCAGTACCGGAAACTAATCAGTTCGTCGCTTGACGATTTTTTCGATCCGGAAATTTTCTCCGAAAAATTTCAGAAAAATTTCTAAAATTATCCAAAAATGTAAAACACACAAAAATCACTCCAATTTATTTTTCAAGCACAAATATCACATTTTTCCACAACAAAATCACATTTAGGCACATATACCGGGAAATGTCATGAATGCATGTACAGTTATTTTCATGTACAAATTTCACTATTCACATGCAAGGGTATGCATGAATATTTCAAAACAATCCTAACCACTTTCAGCTCTT
The DNA here is from genome assembly GCA_025531955.1 of Erythroxylum orinocense. Taxonomy (NCBI): domain Eukaryota; kingdom Viridiplantae; phylum Streptophyta; class Magnoliopsida; order Malpighiales; family Erythroxylaceae; genus Erythroxylum; species Erythroxylum orinocense. The sequence continues at coordinate 22,937,518 of JANZLX010000005.1, forward strand.
TCCAAAATACTATTTTACCCTTCCCATCGGGGGTGGGATGTTACATTAAGAGACTTCGTTCCTCTAATGACGCGTTACTCACTAAGCTGGGGTGGGAACTGTTTACCAAACCCACGGTCGTATGGGTGCAAACCCTTCGGGCTAAATACCAGGTTGATCCATATCATCTTCCCCAAATGTTAGACAGGCGCGGGGCTTCGGGGGTTTGGAGGCGAATAGCGACAACTTGGCAATTCATGCACCAAGGAATGAGATGGACAGTGGGCGATGGGCGACGTATTCGTTTTTGGTTAAATAATTGGGTGGAGGATTGGGGGCCTCTCATATCAGTGGCAACTATTCCCATTCCTGACAATGCTCATTATGCTACCCTCTACGAGTACATCGATGCGTCTAGGCACTGGAATTGGCAGTTATTCCAGCAGTTTCTACCTTCCACAGTCTGTATGATAATTGCGTCCCTCCGTCCTAATCACGGGGTGGAGGACACAGTGACGTGGGGTCCTACTTCCCATAAAGGTTTCACCATGGCTTTGGCATATGATTTAATAGAGAATAGCTCTCCGAATTACTCGGGTGGGATTTGGGAGACAATATGGAAATGGGTAGGCCCTCAATATATCTGGCCTTTCCTTTGGCTACTAGCACAGCAGAAACTCCTGACCAATTAGCAGCGTGTAGCGAGACATCTTTCAGTTGATGGTAGATGTCATTCCTATGGGCAGGAAGAAACAATTTTACATGTTATACAGGATTGTTCACGAGCCTAGGCTCTCTGGAGCAAATTTTCCCCAGAGGAGGAGAATCCAGAGTTTTTTCAACAGCCAGTGGAGCGTTGGATGATTACCAACCTTCGGGCTAAGAATACTTGGCAGCAGGTCTAGTGGGCCCTTATTTTTAGAGTAACTTGATGGTTCATATGGCAATGGAGGAACAAAAACCTATTTGAGAGCGACTTTGTCTGGCCAGCAAACGGCATTCCCATCGTGTTGCATTATGTCGACTAGATCCTTCGAGCTAGGATGATGGAAAGCCAAATGTTTCAGAACCAGGGGCTAGCAGTACGTAATCTAGTACGTTGGAATACTCCAACAGTCGACTGGATTAAATTAAACATTGACGGGTTAGTGAAACGAGACACTAACCGAGCTACTGCGGAAGGCTTTCTGCGAGATTGCCACGGCACTGGTGTGGAGATTTTCTTCAAAATTTAAGTGTGAGTTCGCCTTTGATGGCGAAATTATAGGGAGTCTATTCAGGGTTATCCCTAGCATAGGATTTGGGGTATCGTCGCGTGGTCGTCGAAACGGACTCATTGGAGGTTATAAACATTCTTTCTTCTTCTAATCCTCTGACGCTTATAGATATTTCTTTGGTGGTAGGTATTCGCAGTTTACTCCGACAAGCGTGGGAGGTCCGACTACAGCACATTTACCGAGAAGGCAATCAATGCGCTGATTGTTTGGCTACTCAAGCCTACTTTACTAGCCCAGGACTGCATCTCCTGCAGGAGCCTCCGCTGTCTATTTTGGATCTTTTACATTACGAGATGGTAGGCACTCTTTCCCCGCCGACCCCTACGGTCGGGGAATGTGACGACCACCGTGGCGAGTGATTAGTTTCTTTTGTCGGTTTATTTCCCGAGTAAGGGGAAAAAAAAAGAAAATTCTACACCACTGAAGGTAGAAAACAGTGGCAGAGGCTCAATTTCGTACCTTTCTAAATCATTATATAAATATTCATGCTTTTTAAGTATTATGTCACTTTTCAGTCTGTATTAAAAATATAATAAATTTTTTCTTTCTATCTCTTGTTAACTTGATTGTCAAAAGTAAAACACTGGACAAAACTCCTACATTTGATTTTGTGGCGCTGGAAGAAGTTACCGAGAGTCCACAATACAGACATAGACACCGGAAGCACGTACCACAAATCCAGATATCAAGTGGCGCATTTAGACCACAGACTCCTCCACACAAAACCCTCAAAGAAAAACTTTACATCACTTGGTATATTAATCATTGTGTTTTATCATGTTTTGACAAAACATCAATAATAATAAAACGTGGTTTTAGTTCCTGAATCATAATACCTTATCTAAACTCTCATTCATGATAATATGCTTTATCATCTGCCATTGAAATAAGTTTCTTTAAAACAATGGAGTGAATTCAGTTTTTTTTTTCCCTCTCTATCTACTTTACAAAGAACATCTTTAAGTTATGTTGAAAATAAACTTACTAAAAGACGATTAACCTGTTTTATAAATTAACCCTACGTAAATTAGTTATTTTAGATTAGTTAAGCTTGCTCTCAAATTTTTGTTAGTAATGCTGATTTCAAATCGTGTTGTAGAGACTTTATTTAACTCTTAAATGCTTTAACCTGTAACTCTCACCCACCAGTTCGCGTGTTCGTGCACACCATTGATTTTACATTGCCAAACAACTTGAAATTCCGTAAACTTGATACATAAATTCTTCCAAAAACGTGTTCGGGACCATATATAGGTGCACGATCAGTAACAGAGTTATTCAATGGTTGTACGTAGGTAAATGATTACTTTTCACGAAAGCCAAGCAAATGGTCCAATGAATTTACCATATATCTCACTATCATAATGATTATATACTTTGATGAGATTGTCCATCTGCGCTCCAAAAACTTGACGGTGAAGCTCACAAGCTCTTATGGAACATTATAGAATACAAGAAATATACGTGATACTATACGAGTATTAGTTTGGTTTGAGAAAACGTGAAATAAACATATATAGGCAAGTAAAACTGAAGGGGTATGCCATACACAGGATCCACGAGTATCATGGCAAAACTGAGAATTACAGGACCACTTCGAAGAGCTACAGCGCGTTGAATTTGCAGCAACCACTGATCACTGTTTCATGTAGTACAGCCGCTTCGGGGAAAAAAAAAAAGTCCGGTACTCTATTCTGCAAAAATTATAAAGGTAGTTTTCTGATCTATCACTACTCAATAGATTATTCACAGGAATAGAAAGGTATAACATGTGTAGTTTGCTCTAAAGCTCCTCTTGCTGGGTCCTAACAACTACAAATCTACTTCACTCTACGTTTCTGGAGTTCTTGTACAATAACATGTCTATTTCACTACCTATGTTCGCGTAGTGTGCATGTGACCATATATGTCTGATGGTGCTCAATTCCTAACTAGAACGTGCAGGTTATGATCGAGCCTAATTCTTGGTGCCATGGGCTTTCCTTTAACGAAATATACTTTATGTAGATTTACCATGTGGAATAATATAGTACTTAGCGGAAAGAAATGCAATGTAAGCGAAGGACCAATCTTTTTTGTTTTGTTTTGGTAATTAGCCAACGACCAATCTTAAACCCATATTTTATTAAGGCTGTGCTTTTTTCTTAGGGAGACTTCACTTTCTAGCCTTGATAACATTTCTTAATTAGCTTCATGCGCTCTGCAGCTTACAATACTATTTCCAGTTCTTTTAATTCGGTGGAATTGTACCAAACACTGCTATATTTGGAAGATTAATACGTATGAAAAGGAACTTTCATATTTGGATTATGAAGACCAGAATGCATGTGATTGCTTACTTTGGTTGGTTTGTGCCAAAGTTCTTAAACTTGCTGACAGATTTCAAACACTTCTTGCATGCAGTGTACTTAACTGAATCATGATTAACGGACACTTTAACCATGGTAGATAAACACGTGCCCTTTTAATGCTGACCCCTTCTTTCGTCTATTTCATTTTGGGAGGAAATGATGACCTTGGCTTTGAATTACTACCAGTTACTTTCCAGGCATCAAATATACAAATCTAAATTCAGATTCGAAAGCCAGCATAGGTCAGAGACACTCTGATCTTCTCACTAGATACTGACATTAATTTAAACAGCAGACTGCTACTCTGAGAGGGAAATATTGGCTTGTAATTCAGCATTAAATTGTGGAGTGATTGCGTTTCACATGAAAAACAGATGGTTGAGGCCTTAACAGGAAAAATAGATCACAGCACCAGCGGTACAGTGGAAGTCGAAAACATATGAAATTTCAAAAACAAAGGGGAAAAAGCAATTTCATTTTTATAGCCGAATGTTTAGAAATACGGGTAATCTAAACATTGAAAATACGAGGGCCTGCGCTACTTAATTTGTATACATTTAGGGACAATGGTTTCACTCCTGTTTTCTTAATTTGATTTTCATTTTTTTTTATGTTTTCAATTTCTTTTTTCAAATAAAAACAAAATTTTATTTAGTTGTTAATATGAATGTAATTATATTTTTATCACTGATAATAATTACATATTAGGTAAAATTTACAGATAAATTATTTTTAATTAAATAAATTTATTTTAATCTCTTATATAATATTTATTAAAATTTTATTAATATATTATATTCTTTTGTTAAAATAAATAATTTTGAAATTAAATTTTTATTTTTAAATTAATAGTTATTTTTAATATATTTTAATTATTAAATCAAATTTTATTTGAAATTTATATATTTTGAAGATATTTTAAATTTAATTATATTTATTTTATTACAATAATTGAATAAATTTAATTAATAATAATAATTAATTAATTATATAATATTAAATGAATCTATTCATAATTATTATTAAATTAATATGTTAAATAATTAAATAATATATATTTAGTTGATAGTAAATCATATTATGAAAAATTATAAACAAAAAATTATTTTTTATGGTTTCCATAATTTTTAAAAATTAGAAGAAACTAAAACAAAAATTAAAAATCAAAAACTCAAACAAATAAGTTTTTTTACTGAATTTGAAAACAAAAACAGAAGACCAAAAATAAAAATAGAAACGAACAAACCCAAAGTTATTTGCCTAATTTTTTTTAATTCTAGTATCATAATTGTTAATTTTGACAACTATAATTTAATATGGCAACTTTCGTACATTATATTAGCTTAAACTTTAATAGAATGTACTTATATTCATTTACTATTTAGTGAATTCTTTCAATGTTGATTTTGTATTAAATATTATCAATAGGGTAGTAATTGCTATTTTTATGATAAACTTCTGAGTATTTGGAAGTGAATTAAACATACTTAGAAAGATTTCACACCCATAATTTGTAATAAGATCTCCTTAGCACCCACAACTCATCTATCAAGATTATGCTAATCCAAAGGCTTAACATCTTTCATGTATTAGAAAATGGACTATAACTACTTTAAAGTATAAAATCTCAAACATTTGATTACGTCACCTTAATTAGACTACACTCAATTTGTACCGTGTGTTCTTTCCTTTTGAATATGGTGGCAAATATGTTAGGGTATTTTATTAACACACTCTTAAGAACTCAGCTCTTTTTCTATCTTAGTGTGATGTATATAATTATCATGTATTATTACCTTGATTTTGTTTCCTTACATAGAACCACTCAACTTGTACATATACTCGTGGTGTACATGAAAGGACATGTAGAGTTACTTTTATTATTCTTTCTTTGCTCTCTGTTTCTCTATAGTATTAGAGCCTCTTTTGAAAAAAAAAGAGTCAAGAATTATTGGGCTTCCTTTCAAAATCCTAGCATTTTGGGTTCTTTAATTTTCTCCAACGATAATTTTCCATGTACCAAACTATTCTTTTGTTCAAGTAGATCTAAATCATGAATAGAACACCACCAAAAAAAAAACTTGCTAAAATCATTAGCAAGAAGAAGATAGTTTAGCACTCTTCAATCCAAAAGATGTTGCGGCCTTAACGTATACATGCTGGTCTATTTGGGAGGAGAGGAATAATGTGGTTTGGAAAAATTTGGCTCCAAATGTCTTAGCATGTTATTTCCGAAGTGTAAGTGGCGTCAAGAGTGGGAAAAGGCCCAGATCAGGGTTAATGGTCTTTTTAATCCTCCTGTGCGTGTTGTTAGTCCGCATAACTGGTAGAAACCGTCGACAAACTGGTTGAAGCTGAATGTTGATATAGCTACCTCATCTTCAGGATGGATTGGTGTGGGTATGGTTCTTCGTAATGAAGAAGGAGGTTTTGTAGCAGCAAGAATTTTTCGTGTGACTGGGTCCTTTACATGTCTGATTGCTGAAGCCATAGGGGTTAGAGAAGCTTTGAGTTGGATCAAGATGAACAATTGGACAGATGTAATTGTTGAGTCAGATAATCTGCAGGTTATTCAGGCTATCACGGGGGATACTGAAGAAGATCTGTCTATGTTTGGTGGTGTTGTTGCTGATTGTAAATCTCTATTTCATGAGATTAGTGGCTCGTTGGGGTTCTCCCATGCTTATCGTTCGGCGAACGGGGTAGCTCACGCTCTAGCTCAAGCTACTCGTTTATACCCGAATGCTTTGGAGTGGAATTCTATCCCTCCTGACTTTGTTCTTCCTCTGTTGTTTTAATACTATTCCGTTTTATTTCAAAAAAAACATCATTTAGCTTCTAGCAAAATGATGTCATTTATAGCGAAATGAAAGCCACTCCTCAAACACATCACTAACATGTAATTAAAAGCATCACAATTAGTGTCACATTATCATCCTAAGTAGTACGTCAACGCTAGTTACTGTCATGTAATTATTTTGTCAGTCATCATGCGTGAATGTCTTTTTGTCCAAGTGTTAACATTCAGTTCAAATGCGTTGGTTTGATTCGATTAAAAAAGGCTTAAACAACACTTTAACCACCCTGTTTGACCCCTTTTGATCTGGTTCCCTTGCAAACCAAATTGGTTTCTAAAGTTTTTCAACAATTTGAATCCAATTTTGAAGTTAGAATAATCAAATTCCAACTCTGGAAATAGGTTTTCATCCTTGATAGTTTTAACTATGATCTATGGGCTGAGAAAATGTGCAATTTTCTTAAAGGGTGACTCTTGCAACGTTACTAAGAAAAATACTCAAACCAACCTAAAAGAAAGATGAAGATATTGATATATTTATAGAATGGCTGACACCTTAGGATGGAATGAATTATCAAATTTTAATATGGTTTTAGAATACATGTGCTAAAGTAATCAAACTCAATTTTCACTCTTTAACACAATGTAATAAGTATATAATCCTTCAAAAAATTGTTGCTCTCTATCAGTCGATTTCAATTATATAGAAGACTTCATCGAATGCAGATAGAGAATCCATAGTTACTTGTCTGAATTATGAGAACTTTAAAATCAAATAGTACTTAGCAATTATATCTAGCCTAATCCTAATGCTACAACTGGCTATGCACATTTTCATAATCGTCAACATATTTAGCATTTACTAATGACTCAAAGATGGGTTCGAACTCATTTGCAACTCTTTTCTTTATCGAAGATGTCTGCCTAATCTCGAAATTGAAATTAAAGAGCTCATTATAGAGAAAAGTTGCCTCAACACACTTCATATGGAAAAGTCCATCCCATATACTAATGTTGTTCTTACAACTCATAATTCCTCTCCTTAAACTTTTTATAACTCCACTAAGAAGTTTTATAAAGGATCTTGCAATTACTGTAAAAAGTCTATACATAGTATCTTTCAATATAGGAAACGACTCAAATAGAACTATGGACAAGGTAATTCTTCTAAGTCCTTTTAGCCTGCTTCTACTACTACTACCACTGAGGGCTTATAAGAAAGCACCTATCCTAAATTCTCCTTAAAAGATCTTCATACTCTTCTCCGACCAACTCTAACCAAACTTTAATTTTATATCTTCCTCTATCCAATCTTTATTCATATAATTAACAACTTTACCATGCATGTTCAACATATAGGTACTATTTACGCGTCCAAATTACTTTTACCTTAAACTTTTCTTATTCCCAAAATCTCATTGAATATCATTTCTATTGTACAATTATGTGAATTTGGTGTCGATTTCTCTTTTTCAAGTCGTAGTTGAATTGTGCAAAATCCATATACGGGTAAAATCCTTAAGAAAAGTGTAAGGTTGGATGGTAATTTAAGCTTAATTCTCTTAATCTTCCATCCAAGTTTGTTATTGGTGCTATTACTTCTCATTCTGGGCACTCTTGTTTATGTCATCTCTCTACTGCTAGGTTAGGATCATTAATCTCTAGTGGTTTTTTAGACTTCATTAATATTGAAAATTTTGATTGTGTCTTTTGTTAACTTTTTAAATGTCATGCTTTACTCTTTTCTATTAATGAATCTACTTCTTTACCATCTTTTAATCTAATTCACTGATGAAACTATGGGTGGTTTGAGAAACTATGTGATCTTTGTTGATGATTTTTCTCACTATATATGAATTTAACTAATGCTTCACAAATTTGAACTATTCTCTATTTATTATCACTTTGCTAATATAATTTAAACTCAATTCTCTTGCAAAATAAAAATATTTTGCACGGGAAATTCCATGAAATACAAAGATACAAACTTCACCTACTTCCTTGATTAATAAGGGACTATCATTCAAAAATCTTGCCCAAATATATCTCAAGAAAATGGTCAAACCAAATGCAAACATATATATTTTTTTAGTATTGTTTAAGCCTCCTTTATTTCCTTTTTGTGTCCCAAAACCTTTTGAGATGAAGTCATTCTTACTACTATCTACACTATCAATCTTATTTCTTCTCTTGTCATAGGTAACATCTCTCCTTATAAGCGCTTATTTAATCATGCTCTTAAGTATTAGTCTCTTAAAGTTTTCAGTTTTGCATGTTTTGTTCTTTTACAATCTCGCGAGTACACCAAACTAAAATCAAGAGCACGCTTATATTGTTTTCTTAAGTATGACATAAAACATAAAGGATATAGATATTGGGATCCCCCTATCTCCAAGACTTCATATCTCTCACCATATAACCTTTTGAGAACATAAAATGTTTTCTACCCTCAAAATTTGCAATAATTTTTTCCGATCCTATCATATCTTCGTTTTTTGTTCTCCTACAAGTCCATCTTATAGTTTTAACATTTCAATACGATTGACATTTGATCCATTATTTCTTTCCCAGCCGTGGACCCTCCACCTTCACTACTTAAAACTACTCAACTTGTATAAGCACCCTTGTTGTATATATGAAAGGATGCATAGATATACATAAATCCTTTCTTCATTCTTTCTCTACTCTCTATTTCTTCATATTTAATTTCTATTTTATGTGATACAACAACAGTATCTACAATGCGAAGGAGATGCATATACAACAACTGGTAGCATCCACTAAATGATAAAGATTACTGATTGTGATCATTATTCCTCCTCTAGAATGCATAAGAATTATCGAAATATGATGAAATTGATGCTTTACTTTACACAACTTCACTTATATATAATTGAGCATAAAGAATCATTTATCTAATTGTGACCATAATCATGATTACATTATATGTCTGACCCATAGAAATTGAAAAACACATCTTTTGACCTGAAGTTAGGGATAATTTTCTTGAGAATCAAGCTGTATTCGACAACACTAATAAGAGGTACTCGATTTCACTCCTACATGTTCAATTAATTGCTTTTCAATAATCCATCTATCACCATTATTTATTTCAATTATAGTAAATAAATAAACACAAGTATAATTGTAAGGGTACTTCTATTGTTGGGAAATCGGGTTCGGATCTAATCCGAACAGCAACGAATTCAATCACGAAACTTTTTCATGACTTTTGATTTCTCAAAAACCTAGATCTATTTAATTATATAAAATGAATAATGTGAATCAAAATAAAGCAAAATTTAATTCGTACCTTATTCCGAAGATCGATCTTTGTCTTGTCATATCCCTTGAACTATTTCCAAAACCGATCCGTCTCAACCACCATAGCCACATAAGCGTCCGGCCTCTAACGGTATCCACAGAATGAGTTGAGAGAACTCTGTAACTCTTACAGAGAGGGTTAAGCATGAAGTGCTAGCTACATAGAGCTTAAGCCTATTTATAATAAGCTTAGGACGTTTTAGT
>JANZLX010000005.1:22990562-23009125 GCA_025531955.1 Erythroxylum orinocense
CTATCATTCATCTCATCTTTCAATTATCCTTTATTGAATCTCACATATGTATATCTGAAATCAAATTCAAACTTATAAGAGTATAGTCATCATGAAATTCAAATCTCAATTCCACTAACATATTCTTATGGCGGATCATGACTCATGTCACCTTAATCAAACAACCACTTTGGTTCTACTTTCATCACTCTCAGCTTGTACACTTTAATCTCATCATTTCTATTTATACCTTTATCTTCCTCAAACAATCCATAATCATACATTTACATCTATATCAGATTCGGGGATATACCACCATAATGCCAAACACTGCATTCCCTACTATAAATGCATTGAATCATCATCTGTCATATTTTTCCATATACTATTTCTCATTTTCATTTATCCATAACTTTCATTTTTCTCATATCATGAAACAGTATCATTTTGCTCACTAATTTGATCAGCTCAAACTCTTAACAATTGCTCTTGCGTTTAACACATGTCCCAAAAGTTGCCTATGTAAGACTCTAATATTGGGCTCTGATACCACAAATGTTGGACCTCATTTTTGGAATCCAACTGGGGTGCTACAAAAAGGAAGCGCCAGGAACTCATAGTATCCGTATCTGGTTCTAAAGGCAGTTTTCGACACATCCTCTTTTCAGATCCTCAACTGATGATACCCAGATTTGAGATCAATCTTAGAGAAATGACTTGCTCCCTATAATTGATCAAATAGATCATCAATATGAGGAAAAGGGTATTTATTCTTAATAGTTACTTTATTCAACTGCCTATAATATATGCATAACCACAAAGATCCATCTCTTTTCTTAACAAATAATATTGGTGCACCCCACGGTGAACTACTGGCTTTAATAAACCCCTTATCAAGTAAATCATGCAACTACACCTTTAACTCTTTCAGTTCTATAGGTACCATTCTGTATGGAGTAATTAAGATAGGTTCTGTACAGGAAAGAGTTCTATATTAAACTCTATTTCTCTTTCTGGTGGTAATTTAGGCAAATCTTCTAGAAACACATCTGGAAAACCCCTTACTATAGGGATCTATTGTAACTCACAGATCTCCCTAACATAAGCTACATATCTTTCAGATCCATTTCTTAGAAGTCTTTGGGCCTGCATAGCTGATATTTTGTTAATAGGAAACCCAATTCGGTCACCCTAATATAACACTTTTGTTTCTGGATCAAGCTTAAGAATAATTGTTTTAGCATAACAATCCTTTGTAGCAAGGTGATTTGATAACCAATCTATACCCAAGATAATGTCAAATTTTAATACTGCCAACTCGATCAAATTTTCCATAAATTTTCTACCCTCTATTTCCACTGCACATGAGTGGTAAACATATTTCACTTCAATAGTTTCCCCTAAGGGTGTAACTATGAACAGAGGGTCTTTCATTAATTCTATCTCTTTATCTAGCTTTTTGGCCAAACTCGGCACTATAAATGAATGAGTGGCACCCGAGTCAAATAGCACTTTAGCATTCTCGTTCTGGATAAGGATTATACCTATATCAACAATGTTTTATGATCATAATTAAAGAAAAATCATATCTTTTGTCATAACAGAGGATAAACATTTTATGCAATTTAATTAAATATCAATAGGTTTGCATAGGATTACCTGTTACAGTTGTATTAAAGGCCTGTGCTTCTTGGAGATTTACAACTAACACTCTCCCCTGACCTTTATTTGTTGGGGCTGGTGTTGGCATCTGCCTCGTATTCTGGGTGGAAGCTTGAACTTGAGGTCTACCTCTACCAACTGGGCCTCTATTAACAGATTTGTCTATTTGCACAGTAGTTTGTGAAACTGGGGGTGGCACTGCTTGGTTTTCTTGCATTAGGCAGTCTTTAATGAAGTGCCCTTGTTTTCCACACCTATAATAACCTCTGAACCTGAGTCCACAATGTCTGTGATGATTTTTCTCATAGACATTACAAGCAGTTCTAGTATGTGGCTATGCTGGAGGTTACTGTGATTTATTCATAGCTGGGTTCTTTGTACTACTAAGTGTTGACATTACTAACACACCTGGATTTCTACCTCTGCCTTGACCCCCCTCTCTGAAGTTTTGGAGGAGCAAACTGTACTGTTTGTTCTATTTGTCTCATCTGAGAGCTATCTCTTTTTTTACGGCCTCTACTGCTTTGGCCTTTAACTTGCTTTCTCCATTCTATTTATGCTCTTCCATCTTTAAACTTTGCCTCCACTTAGTGAGTCTTATCAATCAACCTCGACAAATTGGGGAAGTCAATAGCTGTAACAATACCATACAAGAAAGGTATGAGTCTCAACGTGTGTCTTTCCATTTTTGCAGCTTCAGTAGGTACCATTGTTGTAGCAAATTTGCATAAGCGTAGAAATTCACTTTCATAATTATCTATGCTCATACCAAAGCTTTCTCTGAGCCTTTCAAAATGCAAGGCTTGATTCTGTCTTTCATATGAAGAAATAAGCTCATCAATTAATGTTTGTTTATAGAATTCCCAGGTCGGAGGATTCCCACCATATAATTGATCCTCGATATTCCTATGGAACCATTCCCAGGCATTCTTTGTCAATTTAACGCCCACTAAATCTATGATCCGTGCATCAGAACAAGTTAATCTCTAGACCATTTTCTCAGTATGATTAATAAACTCTTAGGGATCCTCATGTCTCTCACCACCAAACTTAGGGGTTTGTAATTTCAAGAAATCATTGATACTTATCCCTTCATCATCTAAAGCTCGCCTAGTTAATCCTCTAGGGAGTTGCACTGGCAGTGGTAGTGTAGGAGCAAGAATCCATCATCAAAATCATCAAACCCATAAATTTCATCAAGTGGGTTTTATAGTTATGGCAAAAGAAAGTGAAAAACTAAATTCCAATTGGTACAATCAAGTGTCGGGATCAAGGCTTACCATTTTGTATCCACTAATTAACTTGATTCTCCTTCACTTTCTTGTTACAAAGCTTGAAAATTTTGAGAGAGGAGCTTCTATGGTGAATCTGACTAAGTGAGGGAGGAGGAAGACAAGTGTTTTGTCTTATTTGCACGTAGCGTCCTTTATAAGCCACTCTTTTCATTATTAAAAAAAATGCCCCTCTTGTACTGATTCTTAAAAATTCACTCGTACAATTTCCTGTGCCGATTGAAAAATTTTCCAACATCATTAATTTGATGTCACCAAAAATTATGATTCACTATCTTAGTTTTAATGACATTAGTCTCAAATATCGATTTTTTTTAAAATCAGATACCGGGTGTTACATATTTTAATCAAGTTGGACTTGATTGTAAAGTTTGAAAAACTTTATGATTAAATATGAGATATTTAATAAATAAAAATAGATGTGAAATAATTAATCTTATTTGGGATTAATTGATAAAATTATTAAAATGTTCAAAAGATATTATAAATAGGCTTAAACTATAATAAAGCTAACATTTCTTACTTAACACTCTTTGTAAGAGAGTTCTCTCAACCTCACTATAGCAAAAAATGCTTTATGGAACATTAAATTTGTAAAATTTAAAATATGTTGCTTAAAAGTAGTATAATGCAATGATTTTTAAAGCGTGGTCTTTAGTAATATTAATAGGCAACGGTAATAGTAATTTGTTTCCATATATTTAAAAAGAAAACAAAATTAAAATGTCATTACTATAAAACTTTATATAAGAAATAATTAAATCCGTCGGGACTTTAAACAATAATTATTAAGGCTAATAATAAATAGAGTCAGAATTAGACCCACTTAGGCCCAAACATTACTTGAACCCGAGAACAATCGACTTTAACCAAAATTGATCAAATATATATTTTGATTCTTTAAAATAAAAAATAACATTACTTTTAAAATTTTTAAATTTTGGGTCAAATTGGAACGGACAATCCAAGCTTAACTTGAAACCTAAAAATATTAAAAAAGTTAAACACAGCATGAAAGCCGAGTCAACTGGGTTGAATCAAGCTAAAGCAAACCGACGTGGGCAACTTTGATTATAACTAATAACTATTAAAGTATTATTATTATATGTTATATATATATATATATATATATATATATAATAAAGAAATAGTATTGTGCATTTATTTTATTCATTATAATATTGAAAGAAAATGATATATAATAACACTTACGAGAAACAATATTAAGGCATTGAAACATTTTAGACTTCTCACTTTTCCTCTGTTTTTAAGTTGATACTGTGGAGCCATTGATAGGTATTGAGTTGTTAGTGTAGCGTTCCGGTTGAGCTGTTGGTATAGCGTTCACGTATAGGTGTGAATTCCATTAATTTTTTAAGGGTTGTTTTTTTCCATTTTTTCACTCATCTTTTCCCTTATTGATGCTGAGTGTGAGCATGAATGAACATGAACAGCTGAAACTTTTCCTCTCTCTTAAACTATGGTTTGTTTTCATAAGTGCAGTGACGACTTTTTAGTATTGTAGTTTCCCTTGTAAATAATGGGAGTTTCCCTTGTAGTATTGTAAAGGTTTGGGGAATAGATAAATAGAAGTGTTTATTCCTATAATATCATGGTAGATTTTGAAGTCTCGAATTGGTCTGAAAAAGCTGATTGTAGGTAAAGGAGATCCATTCTCCTTATGGTGCATTAATCTTTACCTAAATGCTAGAGGGAAAATGCTAAAAGAAATTGATTTTTATATGATTCCATTGTCATATAAACCGAATGAACTGTTGTTTTATGTCTTAAGAGTGTGACTTCAATAAGCATGAAAATAACATAGTCATATGTAACATATGAAAACATTACATTGGAGTTGATAGTTTCGTTCATGTTAACTGCAACAAAAGCATAGTTAATAGGCATACATAATACACCTTATATATATTAGTGTCGTTGGCATGTATTTTTTTCAAAAAGCCTAAATTTGTCTTAAAATGAATCATTTTTTCATCTATAACGAATAGTATCTCTTTTGTAATTTTTTAATTGCAAAGAGTAACTGCAAGTTTTTCTTGAATTCTTTGGAATCCTTAGGGTTTTGTAACTAAAATTTTTAATTTTATATTTTTAATAAATTGTATATGTAATGTTTCTTGGTTATTAACATATTCCATATTGTATATATTACTTTGTTTAATAGTTAGCTGTTAATGGATGAGATAGGCATTGGATGACTTTTCCCAAATATAGTGATGAATATATGAGTGTAGTTGATTGTTTTCTTAAAAAGGTTTTTTCTAAGGTGGCTAACGGGAATGAAACTTCTTATCCATATAAGAAGTGTTGCAATTATTATTGGTATATAAGAAATATTATATATGATCATTTGATTATTGAGGGATTTGCTCCAGGATATGATGGTTGGGAATTTAATGAAGAAGGATTAACTAATGAAAATATGGATATGGAAGATAATAATGAATTTAATGGAAAGTCTATGCATGATAATATAGATGGATTACTACTTGACACATTTAGAGATATAGATGAAGGTCCCAACAATTGTGAAGGAGTTAGTAATGGTTTAAATGTTGATATTAAGAAGTTTTTTAAGTTGGTAGAGAAAGGAAAACAAGAATTATATCCTAGTTTTCAAAGCTTTTCTAAACTTTCTTTCACCATTTGACTATATCTTTTTAAGTGTACCCTTGGAATTAGTAATGCAACTTATTCTAATCTTATGGGGATACCTAAAAAGGCTTTTCCCATTGCAATATTCCTAAATCTTTTAACGCGAAAAAGAAATTTGTAAAGGATTTAGGAATTCACTATGAATCGATATATACATGTCCCAATGATTGTGTTTTATATTGGGAAAATGATGAGAAAGTAACCAACTATAGAGTGTGGTGTATTTAGATGGAAACAAAGATGTACTACTAGTGAGGATAGCATAGATCATTATACAACCTCAAATATGAGACAAATTCGATCCAAGGTATTCAGATATTTTCCATTAAAATTGAGGTTGTAACATTTGTACATGTTTCTAGAATTAGTTGAATTCATGAAATGGCATTATAAGGAGCGTCCTAAAGATGGTAATTTAAGGCATCCCAATGGTGGCCAAACTTATTAAGACATGAACTTATTGTATCTTGATTTTACAACTTATTGAATCCTAACTTTACAAAAGATCCTTCTAACGTCATATTAGCACTTGCTAGTGATGAATTCCTTTCACACAATGAGTGTTTCACATAGTCTAAGTCCCATAATTTTAGTAAACTATAACTTAGTACCATAAAGATGTCTTAAATAAGAAAATTTAGTATGGTCTTTAATTATATCTAGCATGACATCTCTTGGAAGCAATATTGATGATTTTTTACAGTCGTTGATTAAAGAGCTGACAAAGTTGTAGGAGTTTAGGATAGAAACCTATAATGCTTCAACTAATGAATCATTTAAGATGTATGCAGCATTGTCAATTACAATAAATGACTTTCCGTGATATGTAATGTTGTCTGGATAGAGTACAAGGGAAAGTTAGCACGCCCTATTGTCATTATAAAACTTGCCCTTAATATTTAAAGCATAGTAAAAAAAAGACTTATTATCTCAATCATTGGAGATTTTTGGATAGAAATGATCCTTGGAGGTGAGATAGTAGATCATTCAATGGTGATATAAAGTTGGGAGAATCACTAATTCGTCTATCAAGATCTAATGTGTTTGAGCTTATTAATGGGTATTATTATGTGTTTAGGAAGGCAAATAAACAAAAACACCAAGTGATAATCCTTGGAGGAAGAACTCCATATTTTTCGAATTGCATTATTGGAAGAATAATGGGTGCCGATAAAATTTTGATGTGATGCACATTGAGAAAAATGTATATGATAATATTTTAGGAACCTTGTTGGAGATTTTGGTGAAGTCAAAAGATCATCTTAATGGAAGGTTTGATTTAAAAGAAAGGAGGATTAGGAAAGATTTACAGCTTATCAAAGTAGATGACTCTCATGTGTCAATAGCCCAAAATTGCTTTTACATGACCCCAAAGGAGAAAGAAAACTTTTGTTCAATTTTGAAGAATGTGAAACTAATGTAAGGTTGTGCATTAAATATTGCATGATGTGTTGATGTTAATAAGAGAAAATATTAGGATACAAAAGTCATGATGCTTATTATGTAACATTTACTCTAATTTGCTCAAGGAAACTCTACCCAAAAAGTTGAAGTTGTTTTGAGTATGCTAGGTGCTTTTTTCAAAGGGTTATATAGTAAAGTCATCAAACTAGGAGATCTTGAGCATATGGAGAAGGAAATCATAACAGTACTATTTCAACTTAAAACAATCTTTCTACCTTGTTTTTTTTTGACATCATAGTTCATTTACCTATTCATTTTCCAAAACAAATCAAATATATTGGATTAGTGTGTTGCCAGTCTATGTACTTTGTTGAATGTCATTTGGGTGGGTTAAAGATTTGTCTGTAATAAAAGCCATCTAGATGGGTTTATAGCCAAAGGATTCTTAGCTAAATAGTGTGCAAGTTTTTGTTGTATTTATATACATCATGAGGGGAGAAAAATATAATAGGTATATAGAAGACAACGACAATACAAACCTTGTTGACGTATCTTCTTCATTTTTCTCAAAAGTTGGGCATCCTATTAGAGGAAAGGGTGAAGGAAATGAAAAGCTGTCAGTTTAGACTTAAATACATTACATTAAGCTCATCGATACATTCTACTTAATTTGAATGACAAAGATGTTAAGAAGTACAATAGGTAAAGTACACATACCTTATTTATCCATCTTAAGATCACTTTTTTTATTCCCATCATAATAATTAACATATCTCATTCTTTTTAGGAAGCATCAAAAATTGAAAGAGACAAGTAGTAAAAGAAGTCAATGGGCAAGGGAACAAAATCATTGTAATGAGTTTCCTCAAGGGTTTCAAGACAAGGTGATATCTTGTAATGACAACCTAAGTCATATTCGTTGATTTTCCAAAGGCCCTAACATATGGCAAAGAAATATACATGTTATGTTATTAATGGATACAATTTTATAACAAAAAATGGGATGCGAGGTGTAAGAGTCAAAATAGTGGAGTTTCTTTGACAGCATTAACTCTTAGTTTTGCAAGTTCTAAATACCAAGGTCGAACACCTGGAAATGTGAATTACTACAGAAGAATTGAGGAAATTATTGAAGTGGATTACAGGGGACAGTTTAGTGTAGTGATGTTCAAAAGTTATTGGTATCATAAGAAGAAAGATGATTTTGGGCTTACTAAAACAAACATCAAAAAGTTATATTATATGGACGATCCTTTTATCTTAGGAAGTCAAGTTCATAAAGTGTTTTAAGCAGCTAATTGTTTTAAGGAAGGTTGTCATTATGTGGAGAAGAAAGTACCAAAACATCTGTTTGATGTACCTTTGGGTGATAATGAAAATGTTGAAGAAACATATTAAGGATAAACAACTAGCTATGTCAATGATTTCTTTCAAAATAATGGTGACGTGGACCCAAATTGGTCTAAAGAAGATTTTCTTATAGACACTATGGACAAACCTCCATATATCTTAAATATAGAAACAAAAAAAGATGAAGATGAAAATGATTCAGACTTTGATGACGCTGATTGGGATTGGATGGATATTGATCAATAATTTTTTATAGAAGGTCCTTATTTATTCTTTTTTCTTAATAAAAAGATAATTTTTATTACTGTATGTTTTTAAATATACTTTACTAATCTAATTATTTACTTATTATTAGTAGCAAAAATATTCTTTATTATTATAGGTCTTCACAATGAAAAAAGGGAAAAACCCAACATGTATGACCAAATTTAATACACTAGGGTCTATGGCTAATTTTTTAAGAAAGAAACAAAAGAAGACTCGTGCTTATAAACTAAAAAATTAATCTGATTTGTCACATAGAAAGGAAAAGCATTTGGAGGATAGTGAAGAGCAATGCCAATTTATTAAAGAAAAGGTACATATTTTCTCATTTGTTTTAGTAATATATATATGTTATTCTACTATTAAATTTGGTTTGTTTATAGTTTCCATATTAACAATTATTTTTTGTCATCTTTGTAATGTGAACGAAATTTTTTTGATATTGATATAGAATAAAAAAACTTGTAATTTATTTTTCTTTCCATTGGTTTTAATTATGAAAATTTTTAATAAAAAGGGAAGGATCAATCCTTTAAGAAGAATAGCATATTGTAATCTTTATGTCCTTCAGGTAGTGTTGCTAACCTTTTAAGGTGGAAAGAAACAGAAGAAACTTGTTACGGAACAGCCACAAATAAAATAAGTGGAGGGGATGTAATACGTGAAAATGTAGTAGAAGGCAAAGTAAGGGAAGCGATTGTTTAAACAAACTCTACGTTTCTAAGGCGGAAAGAACTACTAACTACAATTGTGGAATAACAATGTGAACCACATGAAGATGTAGTATAAAATGGGTATGATATAGGCATTGATATGGTAGAAATTTTTGCTACTCATGCAAAGGTAATCATATAAAGAGGTCCAACTTTGCTCAAGGAGGTTCATGCAAGATCTATGGAATAATGAAACCAATTTTTTCAATGCTTTTAATTAGGCAATTGGTCCTGATCAGAACGCTGACTGAATTCACATTTTTCTTGGCTACTATGGATAGTAAACAGAATCTTGCACCTCTAAACCACGTTAATTGGCAAAAGATTCCTAGAGAACCTATTTAGGAGTTGGATAATGTATGAAATCATTATTTTAATGTTCCTTTCAGTTTTGATTTATAAAATTTAAATGAGCATCTATTACATTGCAAAAGAGATGTGATAAAGAATGGACTTTGAAAACTATTGGAGATGCGTGGAGAAGTTATAAGTGTAGAGTAAAGCAAAAGCATTTCAATCAATATACGAAAGATGTAAAAAGAATGGCCAATCATCCCAACTACATTAGGAAAGAAGTCTTTAAGGATCTCATTTCTTATTAGAACCACCTAAATATGAAGGTATGATAATTATTATTACTTTTTACAAATTAGTTACATGATATTTAACTAATATATTACTTTAATGTATAGAAAAGGTCTAAAACAAATATTCAAAATAGCAAACAACAAACTAAAATGTAGATAGCTAGTCCTAAGAGCTTTGCAAGTATTTATGCTAAATTGCTAAGTTCTTCAATGAGTTATAATCTGTTAAGAAACTGCTTTAATTTTCTAAATTATAATTAACAACTGTTTCCATGGATTGTAAAATGAAAGAGTGGATAAAACTCCACTTTTTATTGTTGAAAAGTATCTCGTAACTTATAAAAGAAAGCCCAACAAAGTGTACAAGCAATCTATTGAAGCTACAAAGGAGAAAATCATGAGTAATGTTGTTCTTGCAATAATTTTCTATATTGTTGTTACTTTTGTTGAGATGCCCAAATTTATTGCTTATTTCATATGTTTCTAGTTCCATTGTATTTGTCTTTTGTTTATATTGTTGAATTGTTCTTCTTGTGAAAATGAGTTATTTCTAATATAACTACAATTATGGTAGGTTTTTTGCAATCATATATGGTGCTTGCATTCATTATTGTGACTGCAAATTTTCTTTTATAGTCTTGCATTAAAGAAGTGAGAAAGGAAAATGATAGTGAAAAGCTTGATGTAGTTGCAACTGATTTGGAAGTGATAAGACCTGGACATACTAAACTTTCTTGAAGGGGTGTGAAATCATCTAGCATGAAAGATAATACTATGGTGAGTGAAGCCTTGTACAAAGATCCTAATGAGCATTTACAGTCAATCAAGAATGCATTAGAAGAAGAGATGAACCAAAAAGTAGAAGTTCAAAAGTAGAGAATGAGAAAGGAATTGGAACAAGAGAAAGTTAGACACTTAGAAACGAAAAGGCAACTAGAATAAGATAAAGTCGATAGAGAAGAAATGATTAACAAATGTTCTCCCTCATTCAATCTTGGCTTGGGCAGGCTAACACAACTAGCATGGACAGGCTTTGTAAAATTGATTACATCTAGTCAATTAAGAAATAAATCTTCTATTCCTCCAAACTATACATATCAACATGAAGAATATCAGGTAACAAATTTCCTCAAGTGACTATTTTTGTACGTCATCTTGTTATCTTTTTGTTGAGATTAATTGCTTATATTCATGCTTTCTGAATTTGTTCATAAAAAGAACTAAGTCATTATGTTTTTAGTTTTTGGAGTTTTTTTTTTAAATTAAGGTCACAATAAAGTAGTTAGTATTTCATTTTTTAGATATATAGACATGTTTGTGAGCATAGTACTTTTACAATTCTAATCTACTTCTTATTTCTTTCCATTCTTTTTGTAGGCTGGCGATGATTAGGAGTAGATAAAGAGGTACTTAGTGAATAATTTTGAAGTGCCCATATGTATTGGTTGTGTGGAGTATTTAGATTAGTTCACTTATATTCCATATGAAATGGAGAATGATAATGTAGGTAGATATTTTAGCTGGTGATTTTTCTTTTATATTTTGAGTATGTTAAAAGTTGAATTTTACAAGTCCTTATAAACTGTATATAATATATAAATAAAAAATTTATCGTTTACATTTGAAAGTACGTACGCAATTAAGACGTTCATTAATATCTATATGTTGCTTTTAATTTATATATGAATGTTGCCTACAAAATGACAAGAGTTTGCTTTTACGTTAATATATTATTGATAACGAAAGAATAAATTATTATTTTTATTGTTACAAATTGTTGCCTAAAAAATTCATTTTGTTGTCTTATAAAGATGTGTTGTAATATCTATTTAACATTGCTGATATAGTTTAAAACTAATATATTGCCTTAGTCAAAACTTTAAGTAACTTTTTTTAATTTGTTGCCTAATCAAAAATTTTTATTACATTATACTTTTATCAATGTCATTTTATTTAACAGTCTAAGTTATGTTGCCTTAATAAAAGAGCAATGATAATTGTACCTATAGTTACACTTTTGACTGTAGCCTAAAGTATTTTTTTCCTTAGTGCTTTTTTATGGATACTGTTAAAGACTAAACATTTGTGTGGTTACAGTGGTTAACATAGACTAATTTCAAAAATTGTTCGTGAGATATAACAAGAAAAGATCAAATTTTAAAATAAGGTATGAATTAATATTCATATTTTATTATAATTTATGTATTAATCATTTTATAAAATTAAAGTGATATTAGTTTTTGAAAAATTAAAATATAAAAAAGTTTCGTAATTATTTCGCTGTAGTATAAGATCAAATTCCAATTTTCCAACACGAACAACAAAAGGTTTTTTCTTATATCCGAGATATAGTACGAGCACAAAACAAATTAAATGCATTTGAAAGGTTACTATTATCCACAGAAGGTACATGAAAAGGGTAATCAAACCACAAGCCATTATCCCCGTCAACTTCCTATATGTGGTACTAAGTCTAGGGCAAATGCTAATCTTTTGGTATGGACCAATGGATGGTTGAGGAAAGTATGAGTGAAAGAGATGGCGTAAGGCAACAGAAGAAATGAGTTACGTTATATCCGTTCAAGAAAGTGTCGGTTGTGATGATTCGCAACCAAAAGGATATTCATGGTCCACAATTTGTCCAAGTCTTTTTTGTTCGTAGTCATCTCTAAGATATAGCGACAATTTGTCCAACTGTTTTGGTTCATAGTCAATCTCTAGGATATAGTGCAAGTCGACTCTAGAACTATAAGCTTATGCAATGCGGTCCCCTTTTGCTTTGAATAGTCCTTTTTCATACGTGCTATGCAATTTACAAGCATACCCCAAGCTTCCATACGTGCATGCAAGTAAATCTTATTGCATCAACAAAGATTCCATACTTACATGGAAAACTTGAATTTCAATGTTAGACTGCTTTTTCAATATTCTAGACTTGCTGTTACAATGATAGTAACTCATTTATCCTTCAATTCCAAAAATGATAGGTTGGCATGCATTCTTGTCAACCATTATAATTGGTCTCCTAAGTGTAGAAACGCAAAAATTATAAGAGAATTAATGGTTTTGAGATAGATTATCTGTAAGGGACTAAACGAAGAATTAGAATTCAAATTTCGCACAAATACAGCAGTCAAATAAAACTTTCACGTCACGATAGTTCATTACAATCTGCTGAACTACATTCAAGTCCATCATATGGTAAGAGTTCCAAGTCATGCAATGTGTTCCTAAATCCAAGTAAATATCTATTCACCTGAACTGTATAATTGTATTGGAAGCTAGCCATTACTAGAAAAGAGGAAGTGGCATTGCACTTGACATTGGCAAAAGATAAGCTGTTGTAATGCCTTCAAAGTCACTCTTCTGCAGCTACATTAATTCATGCGAAACATTTTCACTTTTGGCCTTTCCTTTTAAGTTCTCCGGGGAAAAAAAAGATCATAATGGTCTGAAAATAAAAAATGTTTGTGGTTATTTAGTAAATTCCCAAGGAACAAAGAAGAAAATAAAAATGGAAGAATATCTACTTGCAACATTTGAGGCTCAAGCTGCAAATTTATTCAACACTGTAGCATAAATTAAGTAATCAGTACAGTAGATAATGAAGCATCCGAAAACGATATTCCAGTTCAGATATTCTCTTAGAATGGGCTCCAAATTGTCTGTTCCTTTTCCCAGTTTCAACACTGTTCCAAGAACCTCCTCCACAAACTTTGCAATAAAATAAATGGGTTTTGTGGATGATATTGTTTGGCATTGATTTGCAAGTGGCAAGCGGCACAGATGATTTCCTTCCCATAGAATGCATGATTAACGTGACTCTATGAATGGATAAAGCCAAACCCATTCCAGATATGTTAAAATAAACGAGTAGCTAAAAGTGGGTCCTGATTTGACAAATTAATTCCCATCACGGTCAAGTGAAACGAAATTAGTTCTCAGAAAATTTAGGAAAACAGAAAAGTCTCAAATGTTATGACCAATTACATTGTTTAGAGTGGGCATTCTAGTGGAGAAGGAAGTCGGAAGAAATGGCTGGATATGAACAGGTGAGGAAGTCTAGAGTTGTCAAAATTGACTCCGAAGAAACATGGGATTTCTTTATGACTAAAGCCACCAAAGCAGGCTGCCCTGTAAGTCTTCTCTCCTTGTAGCTAAGATATGCAAAGCTCCACATAACAATTTCCATGTTCTATGTTCAGTTTCGTACACTTTAAGACATTCTGCTCAAATTTTCTGCAAGGTATATGAGCTTCTATGGCATGTTGGTTTAATTTATTAAGCTTTCTTAGTTGGTGTGTGTGTAGGTTGTTATACACTTCACAGCTTCTTGGTGCATGCCTTCAGTAGCCATGAATACTCTCTTTGAGGAACTGGCACATAGCTATAAAAATGTTCTTTTCCTCTCCGTGGATGTGGATGAGGTTCAGGTACGATTTGTTGAAAGCCATTGGCTTCCCTGCTTGAACACATTAATTTTATTTTATTTTTGAAGAAACTCGATCTGACCGGTATTGTCTGGAAGTCCCTAGTAATGAATGACAATTGCGTTTACCTTTATTTCCCCGATAAGACTGGTTCTCGTGCTCTGGCCGAAATTTTTGACCAGTTGGCGCCTTAATGCTCCTGTCTGTCGCTGTTTTTCCAATTAGACCTATTACTCCAATGCATAAATTTCACCAAAATTAAGGTCTTGATTGAAAAGAAGGTTTTAAACCTTAATCTTACCAATGGCTTATAGTGTCTTATTCTATATTCTTATAATTTTTGGTACAATATAATTAGAACTGTAATGCAATTGTTATTGCTCTCTCATTCCTATATTTGGCTGCACTAGGAATTGTGATACTGTAAAATCTCCATTACATAATCTGACCTATATAATCCTCGATCGATTGCAACTCCCGTTCTGTTTTACTCCATTCATTATTATATTGTATGCTTCCAAAGTGACGCAAGTGTTATTCCCAACCCTGTGGTATAATTTGTAGGAGGTGGCTAGCAAGATGAACGTGAAGGCCATGCCGACTTTTGTGTTCATGAGGGAAGAAGTTCAGGTTGATAAACTTGTGGGTGCTAACCCTGAAGAGGTCAAGAAGAGGATCAATGGCTTTATTTAATTTTCTAGCTCATTAGTAACAATTAGGTCTAGTAGGTGTGTATTACATGTGTGTGTGTGTATAAATGGTGTGGCTTTATATTTTAAAACACATCATATTCGAAGTCAATTCTAGGTTAATTGTAAGGTCAGTGGCCGCTTTGATGGATGTGCTTCTCAGTCAAAGTCTCGAATTTGTGTCTAATCTTTAAATCAAAGTACTATATTCAAGAATTTTTGCTACTTGAACTGGGAAAGATCTGGAGCTCTTGGAAAACTTTGATTTATGAAAATCTCTTCTTTTCTTTTTTATTTTATTTTTCTCATTTCTTTGTATGTTTCTGCCGACAATGTAGAGAGCTATATGATGCACAGATTGATGTGTTTTTGAAGACAATCAAGGTTCATCCAAATTAGAGATTTTTCTAATGTAACCATTTTTAAAATGATAGACGCATTTTATTCTATTTATCTGAGAATCAGAATTTTCAGCCGGTGTTATTGCTCTTATTTAAGAAAAGAAATATTTAGGGAACCATTTCGATAGTGTTTCATATTTTAACTTGCCGATTCAGGAGTAGAAAAATATTTTAACACCTTAAATATAAGTTAGAATAAATGTCAAGACAATTGATCCAAGTTAAAATATCTTAACATAAATAATAACGTTGACTAAGAAAATGATATATAATTAAAATGTGTGACATATAATAAGGGAAAAAAGTTTTAAAGGTAAAAGATATAAACCTCCTTTACAATTTACGTTGGATTTCGCTAGTTTGATTTGAGTTAATGAGTTAGGTTAAATCAGCATATAAATAACATTTGATTGGTATATATATGATGTTCATGTCACATTTGTTTCATTGTTATTTTTTAATCGAAGTATAAAAGAATAAATTTTTCTAGAATATTAAAAACTATAAGAAATTTATTTTGATAATTTTATAGATTAAGAGATATTTTTTTTAAAAAAATTAAACTATAAGAGTGATCCATATCTTTTACCCTTTTTTAGTTTATGTGTGCAAAATTTAAAAGTATTGTAATTAGTCCCTAAATAAATTGACTCAAAAACATAAAGTTATGCTAAAAAAGGATAGAATAAAAGTTTCTGAACTACTATTACTTAAAAATTCAAAGTTCAATATTATTTATGCTTTTTTTTCTTAGATCAAAATGTATAAAATTTTAAAAAGGAAAAGACATAGATCTTAATAGATGTACAACTTAAGCTATTAGTCCCATTACAAGTTTATTGTATAACCATATTAAATTTTGAGTCCTTTGTATTTGAGACAGTTATTTTTAGGATTTTTCTAATAATTCTCTCCTTCCCATTTTTATGACTCAATTTTGTTTTCTTTGTTTCTACTTATCACCTAACTATTATTGTTACTTTGGTAAATTTTTTTACCTCCTTCCTCTTATCTAGTTTGCCTCTTTTTCTTTTCTTCATTGTGTTATTCTCCCCTCCCCCCTCTCTCTCTAGCATTCTCTTCAAGTCATTATTGTTGTTCTCTAGTTAAACCTTTGTCTCTGAATCTACTATTCCATCTTGATCCATTTTGTGGCACTATTTGACCATAAGCATTACTTTTCTTAGCTTTTTTGTTTTTTTTTAATTACAGGAACAATATTTCAAATTTCAACCAACTTCTCTATTTTTCTTCTTTTTCAACATGACTTCTAAGGCCCAATATGATCATAATTAGGAACCTTTAGCCTTTCCCCCTCTTCCTTCTAGCTCGAAAGTTTATTCTTCAACTATAGTAACTCTAAATCACTTTCCTTTGCCCTTCCATCATGCTTTCTCCTTTACATGGACAAAACTCTTTTCAAATTATTAACTCTTCCTCTAAAGCTCAATTGCCTCTATCCTAGATGTTGGAGGAATTGAGTGTTTGAAGGCTAAACTTACTTAGTATTAAGTAGTTAGGAAATCCTCACAAATTGACAAGCTAAATTTCATCCTTCCTTCTTCCCTAAATCGAATTAGCATAGTGTCTCCTCCTATGGAAGTCTTAAATATAACACCTTAAATATAAGTTCGAATAAATGTCAAGACACTTGAGCCAAGTTAAAATATCTTAACATAAATAATAGTGTTGACTAAGAAAATGATAATTAAAATGTGTGATATATAAATAAGGGAAAAAATTTTAAATGTAAAAGATATAAACCTCCTTTACAATTTATGTTGGATTTCACTAGTTCGATTAGAGTTAATGAGTTAGGTTAAATCATCATGCGTATGTTTGGACAACAGCTGATTAGGTAATTTTATCAACTGTTTGACTAAGTCAAACAGTTGATACATATGTTTGATTAATTGGCTGGTTGGGTTGAATCAGTCAACCCAACTAGTCAAAACCAATCAACTGTCCACACCAGCATTTGGGATACCAAAACCAAAAAGTCAAGTTTGCCCAGACCTCTTCAGCTCGTCTCTCTCGTTTTCTCCAAAAGGTCTCGCGTTTTATCTCTGATCTCTTTCTCTCTGATCTCTTCCTTCTTCATTTTTTTACTGGTTTTGATATGAATTTCACACTCTAATCTCTTCGCTTTTGTGTGCTTTCTTTCTAGGGTTTTGGCAAAAGTGTCATGGCGATGGAGCTAAAAACGATCCTAACGATCTCCACTTTCTCACATTCGTCTCAAATTTTCTGGGTAATATCTTCAGTTCACTTCCATCAAAAGTCATCTCTTTGTTCGTATGGGTGTGTCATGGTTGTATCTTAATGTTTAAAATAATGCAAGGCATGCACTGTTTCTCAAAAGTTTCATACTATCTTCATTTTGCTTCCATAAGTTTTACAAACTCACGAATCCACATTTTTTTAAACAAAGACGAGGATGTGAAACCACCGAGATTCGACGACAAGTAGTTAGGTTTAACAGGTTCTGAAAAGGGCATTTCTTCATTAGCGAGTATCTGACTGGAATCATGAGAAAAGGTCCCGCCTTTAGCATCACCAACTGTGCCCCTTTTCTTATTTTTTGAAGATTTAGAACTGTGATTAATGGTATGACTTGTAGAACTATAGATGTGTGATCTATTTTGGATTGTGATGGAGAATTCATTAGAGAAGAAAATGAGCAAGAGGAGGAGGTGTTCGACCAAGTTAATATATGCGACATAATCATCAATCTTAGAATTATCGGTAATATATGATTTTTCTCATTCAAATTATAACTTCTTTCAGGTGGGTGAAATCTTGGGAACCTTAATCAAGGCCTTTAAAGGCTCATTCTTGCCTTTCTTTGATGAGCTATCATCTTATCTAACTCCTATGTGGGTAGGTTGTTGGACCCCGAATCTTTTTGTAAGCTAAGGCTATTAAATGAGAATTTTCGATGATTATTCACGAGTAAAGAAATTAAGAATTCTTGAAATTGAAATGAAATGACCAAGATAGTTTAGATACAAGATGGATTATATGTGGAATATTAGAAGTTAAAAGCTAGAAAATGTTTGAGTATAAGAACAATATGAAATGATGATGTATAATTGTTAGAATGTATTAGAAAAGCA
>JANZLX010000005.1:23011375-23021990 GCA_025531955.1 Erythroxylum orinocense
TATTATTATTATTATTATTATTATTATTATTAATCGAGATAGATAATAAGGATATGTTGTTTTTCTGTTGAAGAAAACATGTTCTTAAAATTTAGAGAAACGATGTTTTCTGGTTTTTGTAAAACTGTTGTGGTTTTTTAATTTTTAAAAACAAAAAACTAAAACAGAGTAAACAAAACGCGTTTTACTTGCCTGTTTTTCTTTTTACAAAAACAGCAACAAAAAACGGAAATAAACAACCCCTTAATTTTTATCAATATAGTACATAAGTTCTTTAAATTTAAAACTATAGTTAAATGCTATTTCAAAATGTAAAATTTAATTCAATTTGATTTATATTTTCGACACTTATTATCATATAATCAAAACAAGCGTACAAATATTATTAACAATTGGATCATAACAAAAAGGATGATAAACGTAAGTTTGAGTAATATGCGTATTGGAGAACAAAATAATGAGATGTTGCGTTATGATTGATTGATAGGTGAAGCAGTATCCAAATTCTCAATGAATTACTTGGAAGTAGAATGGTAAATTTAGGTCTTTCCTCGCATTGCGTGTACTTTGATTCCATTCCACCACTTAAATAGAAAATGGGGTTGATTTAAGAAGTATGATTGTCAATTCAGTTGGCCCAAATTGGCAAAGCCCACGTGACGATTTGCATAACGACGCATTTTCGCCACCATTCTGACAAGTCACAACACAGACCCAAGTCGTTTTCCACGCAATTTCTTTCTTTTCCCGGGAAAATTATTAATCCTAACTCCCTAATTTTCTCTTCGCCCGAACACGCCACGCACCTCCACTCAAACCCGGAAAATCGATCCTGTTTTCCAGCAACCTCCCCAAAAGACAACCCAATAAGTGCGCTTCCAAAATGGTGTCTCCAGAGAACACTAATTGGCTGATCGAGTACGGATTGATCGATGACATACCTGTTCCAGACCCTAACTTTTCTGTTCCTGCTTCTAGCTTCTCTTGGCCCGTACAACCTCATAACCTTTCCACGGATGTCGGGTATAATTAAGACTCATCTAATTTTCTTTCCAATTTGGATTTCTTTTTTGTTTTACTTCGTTCGGGATTTGGGTTCGATGATGTTTATGGAATCGGATCCTTTTAGCTGATTTACTGCTTTGAACTTGTTTCAATTTCCCGATAATTGGAGTAGGTAATGATCTATTGCGATGGGTGGAATATTTGGCTTATTTTCAGTTGCTTTTGATCATATGGTTCGAATTATGGCTGTAGAGCTCTTATTAGTAGGTTTAACCATTACGTACTCGGCTTCTTCTTATGATAGTTTATGCTATTATTAAGTGTCTGGAGTTTCTTAGCCGGAATCTGAGCTTTTTGGGCTATGTTTAAACGTGTACTTCTGGGCACTAGTAAGTTATGATATCATTTCCTTTAATTCTTTACTTTTTTTTTTCGTAAATGAGGATGTTCAAGTGCTTTTTAAATTAATTCCAGTTTATTGCTTTCCTTTGTTTTGGAGGACAATCAAGCATTCCTCTGATGTTTTAGAAAGGACTTGCTTTTGATATTTTCATAAGCAATGTTCATATTTATTACCAATAACGGATTTCATTTCTGATGACATGATGTAATCATTTCAGTTGAACCTTTTTCCTCTTATGTTTTCTTGATTTATCTTTCTATTTCTGAGCAACGTAACCTTTTCAGCGTGGAGATTGATGGTTCACTTGGGGATTCTGATACCCATAAGGAGTCCAGTTCAAAAAAGAGGTACATTACTTGCTTTGAGTATATTTTTGTTTATTCTGTTGAAAACTATGTGTTCACTAGTCCTCCTACAGCGCTTTATGATGCATTAAGGTGATTTTTGTTGTATAAAGTCTTTAATCTTGACTAAGAATTGCCATGCTTTTTCATAACTTTTCTGTGGAATGGTTTGTTGGCGGAATTTCATGGAATTGTTGTCTAGGTTTCAGAGGCTGGAACACTAGCAATGAAATCAGAATTTATCTCTTAGTTTTAAACGGTTGCGAGCTTCTTGTTGACATATGGCTTTTTACTTCAAAGCAATAGATGTTGAGCGAATAGTAAAGAATTGGCATAAGTCTCTTTTTTAATTCTTTGGCTTCTTATTCTCTAGGGCAATACAAATTTATCATGTAACTCAAGTATGCTGTTCATTCCATCTTCTTTTTGTGTTGATAGAGTGGTGGAATATGTGCCTCTTGTTCCCTGATTGATTTGAACGTTAAAGTATTGGATTTGAAGGAGCAATAACTGGTCGTAGGAATTTCATCTTTGTCATCTTTTGTTGATGCAGGGTTAGATCTGAAACAACTGGTGCTTCTAGCTCGAAGGCATGTAGGGAGAAGCTGCGGAGAGATAGGCTAAATGACAAGTGCTGTCTTAATCTCTCTCTTTTATTCCTGATGAACATTTATAGTAAAAGGATCAAACAACTAGATCATAGAAAATGACAGGTTCCTACCTTTTTCTTTGTTTTCGTTGTTAGGTTTATGGAATTGGGTTCTATCTTGGAGCACGGAAGGCCTCCTAAAACGGACAAGGCAGCTATTTTGATTGATGCCATTCGAATTGTGACCCAATTACGAGGTGAAGCACAAAAGTTGAAAGACTTGAATTCAGGTCTTCAAGAGAAGATCAAAGAGTTGAAGGTGAATTTCTCTTTACAAGTTCTTTTTCTTTTCAGTAACGTGTGAATGCAATGATAGAATTTTTTTTCATATATGATTCTACATGTGATGCCTTCCTTTCGTGTGATGTTAGACATTCTGAACTGTGCAATTGGGACTGACAACTGTGGCAACCAAAGTACTAAAATTGCTGTTTGCCCTGTGTAGACTGAGAAGAATGAGCTTCGTGATGAGAAGCAGAGGCTAAAGGCGGAGAAAGATAAATTGGAGCAGCAACTGAAAACCATGAACACACAACCTAGTTTCTTGCCTCCCCCTCCAGCGATCCCTGCAGCATTTGCTGCCCAAGGCCAAGCACCTGGTAACAAGTTGGTCCCTTTTATTAGTTACCCAGGAGTTGCAATGTGGCAATTCATGCCACCTGCTGCTGTGGATACTTCACAAGATCATGTGCTGCGCCCACCAGTTGCTTAAAGTTGGGGAGCATAGCAAATGTATTCATTTAGTCAATTGTTACTTTTCTCTCTCTGTGTTTACTGATTCATCTAACTGGATTTGGTTGGTGACTTGACTGTATTGAGGTCTCTGTTTCTTTCTATGAACTACTTCTGGTTTTCACCCGTCCTGTGCTTACCCGTTACCTCAGGTTCACGTATTTGTAAATGTTTGCGCCCTTTGGAAGATTAGTTTTCCTCTTTATCTTCCCTCTCTGGAATAAGCATGTAGGAGTTCTTAACAGGTAACTATGATCTTTGGTAAAGCAGGTTATTAGACATTTTAGCAACAGAGATTTGATCCACAATAAGATGCCAGTAATCGTAACCCTTTGCACAATACCTTAAAAAGAAAAGAGAGCTAATGGGTACTGCCAATTACCGACTGTATTTGATAATCCGTGGGCCTGACTAACTATTCCTTTGGGTGTCATGCCATATAATCTTATCCGCTCCTTGCCTGTGATATGTTCGTCCCATCTTCTTGTCAAGCTTCCTAGTCTCTTTGTCTCTGGTCATGGCCTCCCATCTTCTCAAATTCAACGTTCGAACCTGGAAAACAGTAAATCCCTTAAACCGAAAACAAACTTTGTTCTCGCCTCTCCTATTCTCTAGAGACCATCACTATTGCTATTCAAACAATTCTTATTTTTCTTCTTCTTTCACTCAGAAGCCCTTAACTCCCTCGCTTCATATCCACTCTTCTCTGTCATCCTCCAACTCCAACCCACCCACCACAAAAGATGAAGCCATCTTACAGGCCAAAACTTGCCTTGCTGCCACCTTGGAAAAACCCCTCAACAGCCCAAAGTTCGCTGGAAAATTCAAGAAGCTAAAGCAACCCAAATTCCAAATCGAAATCCCTCTCATCGATGACTCATCAACTTCAATCTCTCAACTCGCTTTTGATGTTTTCATAAACATACCTATCAAGAGAAAAGGGTCAACAGTGAAGATCACAATCATATGGCCAAGCTCCAAGTTGAAAGACGAAGCAATCGAAGTGTTCCAATCTCATTCCTTAAACAACATTACCCATGTTGATATTTCTGCAGCCAAAGGTGGAGATGCCAGAATCTTGAACTCTGCTGAGGTAGCAGTATTCATGGCTCCGGAGAGTTCGCAACTATCAGTTGTCAAAATCGTTAGTGACAGTTTGTATCCAAAGCCTGTGGTGATGTTCAATCCCAGGTGGGGATTTGACGAGGAGAGTGAGTTTGGTGAATTGAGTGACTTTGTGAGGTCATTTGAAGTGATCTATTCGTTCATGGGGTTGGAGGTTAGAGGTGTTTTGAGTAAGAGGAAGGGAGTGGTGTTCAAGTGCGTGAGAGATGGGGTTGTAAGCGGTGAGCAATGGAGTGTTCTTGTGGAAGAAGAAGAAGATAAAGGGGAGCTAAAAGTTGTGTCCAGGTTCAAAACTCGACCATCAATTGGTGAAGTTGAGAATGTGTTGTATAATTTGATGGCCATCAACTCGCCTATCACTAAGTCTGCCAAGTTTCTGAGGGACTTGATATCAAATGTAACAGGAAAAAAGAACTGAGGTTATCACATTTTCATCGATGACTTGGGAGGGTGGGTTTGTTGTTTTCTTCCAATTTCCACACTTGTCGCTGTTCTAGTCCATGCATTTCGTGGCAATAATGGTATAAAAATACTTCCAATCCGATGCATTTTCGCTTGCTGAAATTCATAATTGGCTACAGTTCTCTCTTGATTCACTTAAAATCAATTTGTCTCTCTGCCCTAAACTAACCAACCATGAGACTTGAAGCAATGTTACTGTGCTGTATTATTTAGCGATAAAATCTCTCACTCGAGGAACCTGGAGATGTTGATTCATTTTCATGCTAGGTTTCCTGATATGTTTTTTAACATAAAAATAAGAAAATAAAAAGCGGGGCATCCTAGCATAGTACTGAGTTACTATGATAAGCCTGAAAATTCCGAGGATATTTCACATTTGACATTCTGTATTAGCAACTTGCGTCTTTGCATTCTTTATTATTATTATTTCCTCTCCTCGTACTCATATACATACATATGTTATCTTAATCAGAAAAAAAAGAAGAAGAAAAGAACCAAAATTCTTATATTACACCCTTTAATGAACTTATCAGAGAAGTTGATGTACTTGGCCCATAATGGCCTGAGTTGAGGGAACGCAACGTCTAGCCAAGGCTTTGCCCGGCCATTGTAATGGACCACACCGGCCGTCTCAGCATCAGCGAGACTTGTGTTTTCTTGGTCAATAGTATGGACGTGACCGTGGAATGCTATTAGACCAGGTGGCAATGTTCCTAATTGCCATAAGCTCAAGTCTGATTTCAGGTTCTGCATTAACAGAAGAAATGATTTAGTGAGCAAGAGAAATAGGAGGAGATCTTCTGCTGAAGTTAACCTGTTCCTGCTCTGTTTCGTACCATCTCATCCATACATTTTTCTGAGCCCCACATAAATGTATGGATAAAATAATATGTATTACTTCTGTTGATCGTTTTACAAATGACATTCCACTTGCACTGTATTATAATGTCATTTTTTGAGTTAAAACTCATTTAAATCCAATTTCCTTGAATTTCGTTCATCTTAATAAAGCCTTCCATCTTTCAACATGTGAACCAGAAAAGGGCAATTAATTTATTTGCGGTTACTGACCAGTTGGAGCCAGTAATGGTATGTAAGGCTGATATTGGTCTTCCTCCAAGCTTCCAAATCAAATATGTTCATGCCATACGCCCAAGCGCATTCATTAGGATCAAAATTGTTTACTATCAAAGGATGAGAAAATTCAAGTAGCTCTTCAACCGCTTGGACATAACAAACTTATCTTCTCCTCTGCAGGTTTCCACTGCCCCGTTAACCTTTCCATTCAAGTCAATGTCCCAAAGAGGTGAAAGATCCGTCTGAACAACTATGTCATAGTCCAAGAATACCACCTGGCTTAGACTTGGAAACAGCTGCACAATATGAAGATGATTTTTATCTCCTATTCACAAAGTTGATCAAATTTGATAAAGCTGCATTACCTCCGGCAGATGGATTCTGATGTGATTCATCATGGTATTATGCTTGGGACTAAGAGCATGGAGTTTTGCTGCAATTATAACCGGCTTCTCTTTATTGTTTGCGACAATCGCAGATGACCCTCCTCTGAACTGCGACCAAGCCATCTGACCCTTTTCCATTGCTTCCAAAACCGGAACTTTCCCTTTTGTAAACCAATCGAAATAATTCAATGCTTTGACCTCGATTATGGAAGGCGATAAAGGGTGCAAGGAGAACCATGCTTGCATAGGTGAATAAGTTTTCTTGTCGGTTATTATGTGCAGCACAAATCTTTGGGGGCGTAAAGCATTTCGGACAAGCGAAGTAGCGACAACAGCAGCTGCTACAACATTGTCTGAGGCAAGGACAAAGTGGAAGTAGGAGTTATCCACAAGTGCTGGGACTAGTTCTGGCAAGGGAAGCTGGAGACGGGCAGCTGCATTTGTGAAGTGTTCGTTGGCGGGCCTTAACGCAAGGCAGTGCAGCTGCTTTGGTATGCTACTTGATGCGACATGCATGTAGAGATATTCCTGTATTTTGGCTGTTCTAGTCCTTTGTTCAAGGAGAGACACCTGAAAATTTAAGATATGAAGTTGCTAGTAGGCTAGATTTGTCATTCAAATTCACTTTTACATAGTAGGCTAGACTTATAGTTCAAAAATGATAGTTGGCTGGACTTGTAATGCATTTCAGTTTATTATTTAAGTAGCTTAAAACTGATACCATTTCTCTGAGCTTGAGAGCAAAACTTTTTTCACCTAATTTCTTTTCCTTCGCTTCTGTCATGAAGTCCTGTAAAGTTTGAGGAATGTCATCTCTTCCATTTAGTTTATCTTTGCCAAGTGGTTCCCCCAGAACTTCGTATATTACTTCAGGAACCTTTAAATAGCCAAAAAATTATGAATTAGTCACCATGAAAACCAAACTAAGAGAAGTAGGATTAGGACATTACGGCCGAGTCAATCCTTCTTCCCAGTAAGCTTGGTCCTAATCTTTTCCCCAGGAAACCTGCCAAAGTATAGTAAACATTTAGGACCTAGCCTGTAACCGTAGCAATCGTAGTTAATTTTTGTAACGAAGATTCGAAAGACAGAGAAGAAGAAAAGTGAAGAACTGACTATATATTATTTTGTATGTATTACATCAATCAGATTCAATATATATGTGAAAGAACTGTACAAGTATAAAGCTACTATCTGTATATGAAAAGATTTGAGGAAAGGTTTTCCTCTGTTTTCTCTCTGTGTATTCCAACAACGGAAAGTACAAATATATACAGACAGACTTCTACTTTTACTAGAATTACGCCTCTGAAAGAGTTAGTTTTCTATTCCTATAATGACTCCTAAAAGATATACAACGATATACATGACATCCTAAAGATTATCGCCTAAATATTTACATAATATCCGAATAGTATACAAACTAATTAAAATGACAACACTTTAGTAAGCAATAAATAAAATAAACGTTTATCTTAACATCCCCCTTGAGTTGGAGGTTGATGAACATCAACCAAACCCAACTTAGACAAAAGTGAAGCAAAAAGAGGGACTGCCAAAGTTTTGGTAACCAAATCAGCTAATTGATCCTTAGACGAAACATGCACCGGAGCAATAAAACCCAACTTGTATTGATCACGAACCACATGACAATCAATATCAAGACGTTTAGTGCATTCGTGAAACACCGAATTAGTAGTGATATGAAGAGCAGCCTTGTTATTACACCACAAAGGAATCGGGGAAGAAAAGGAAATCAGCAAATCCCTCAAAATATATGAAATCCATAACAACTCACAAACCGTATAGGCCATACTACGATACTCAGCTTCTATCGACGAACGAGAAACCATAGGCTATTTCTTAGTCTTCCAAGAAATCAAAGAAGCACCCAGAAACACACAAAAACCCAAAATAGACCGTCGAATCGTCAAACAAGAACCCCATTCAGCATCACAATGAGTAAAAAGAGAACAAGCAGAAGATAGAGCAGGCACAGAAGAAACAGATGCAGCAGGAAAAAACAACCCCTGAAAAGGACAACCCTTCAAGTATTTCAACAAATGCATAGCAGCATCCCAATGAGCATGACAAGGAGCAGTAATAAATTGGCTCAACTGCTGAATAGCATAAGTAATATCCAGCCTAGTAAATCCCAAACATAACAATCGACCAACCAATCGACAATATTGGCCAACATCAGTCAAGAGTGAACCAGAAGCATCAGTAAGCTTCAATCCCTTAGGCAAGGGAGTAGAAACTGGTTTAGCACCAGTAAAACCTACATCAGACAAAAGATCCAATACATACTTACGTTGATTAAGATATAAACTAGCAGAAGACCGAGCAATCTCCAAACCCAAAACATACTTGGCCGAACCAAGATCCTTAATTGAAAAAACAGAACCTAAAAAATGTTTAACATCAACCAAAACAGCCACAAAAGGCCCAGTCAACAAAATATCATCCACATAGATACGAAGAGCCACAAAAGTAGATCCAGAAGACTTAACAAACAAACAATGATCATGCTTGGATTGAACAAAGCCATAAGAAAGCAGAACCTTAGTGAATTCACAATTCCACTTACGGGATGCCTACTTCAACTGATATGTGCTTAATTGTTGATATTTTTAATTATTTACACTTAACAATTATTGACATAAAAATGCTTAAGATACTCACTTTAATTCATATTTGATTTTAGGTACAATTTGGAAACAAAGAAATTAAAGTGAGTCAAAAATATCCCATTTGAAACATTTTTGAAGATCAATACTCACTTGTCTTCATGAAATGGGCAAAGAAAATTCAAAGACAGAAATTGAAAGAGAAGAAGAGTTGCATTTTAATTGGGAAATTAACGTTTTAAATTGAAGCTGGCGTGAAACAACGGAGAAGAGCGTTCATCAGCAAAATCAAGAGGTTGTATTTAATTGGGATCAGCAACAAAAGTAAAATGAAAAAAATGAGGCATAAGAGATTAAATAGGAGGAGCACAGCAGGCGGGCGTGACCAACGTAAGTGACGCAAATCAAGCATGGATTTAATTAAAAATGAACAGAGCCAGCACGCTAGACAGAGAGAAAATCAACACACAGTGGAGGCGAGCAAATTAAAAATCAAGCAAGCAGAAAATGGGCAGCTGAAGGCAATTAAAAATTGTCACGTGTAGGAAACAACGAAAGACTGCATACGGACGGGGAGAAATAAAGCACGCAAATGAGGAGCAAATTAAAGGACCAAGGCAGCTTGTAAAGCAAAAGGTGGCGTCGATTTTGGGAGGAGCAAATTAAAATCAAACAGCAATATGACGTGGACAATGATTGTCAGGCAAGAAAATCACGCATGAGCCTAAGCCAATTAAAAATAAAATCAAGGCAGCTGCGGAAGTGGAGAGCACGCACTGCAGAGAGGACAAGCAAGTCAGAAGTGGGTCACGAACATCAGATTAAATGGACAAGGCAAGAAAGCAGGACACGTGGCGTTTCACTTAAAAGCACAGGAGGCTTGGAAGGGGGACAGATCCTCTGTCCCCAGAAAACTGTACCTATCCTGTCCCCAAAAATTCAAGCCCTCTATTTATGTGGGTTTCACATAAATAAAAAGTTTGGATTTAATAAGATAGAATAGGTACATGTTTTTAGGGACAGAGGATCTCATGCCGCTTGGAAGGCAGAAATAAATAACATAGAGACGGAGACAGCAATTAAATCAATTAAAGGGTGAGCAACGTGGCATCGAAGGAGAGGCTACGGAAGAAAATCACGCAATACAAGCTAAACCGGGAGAATAACACGCGTACAGGAGATTAAAGTTGGGTATACATTTAGAGACAGAGGGACAGCGCAGAAATTCACGCAAGACAAGCAGCTACAGGAGGCGCACAACAGGGAGAAAAAATCAGCGCAGTAGCAAGGATTAACGGAAGACGCAAAACGCTGGAGAGCAAAAAATTAAAATTGAAGCAAAAGGCACAACAAAGGGAGACAGCACAATGGAGGCGTCGTCCCAGCAACACGCAGCACACAGGAACAAATGAAGAGTGTCGTCACAAGCAAAGTGGAGGTTTTTAGAGCTTTTATTGATGTAGACCTTTAATGGTCGTATCAAATTACAGTGCCAGCGCATACACAACAGCTAGGCAGGGCGTGAAGAAGAGTAGGTAGTGAGTAGAAATTAGGCATTTTCGGTGGAGAATAAAAATGGGGCAGAAGCAAATTTATCAGGAAAGATTCATGAAAAACTAAATGTCCCGACACTGGTTTAGAGGTAAAATTGACGCCGACGACCCAGGTTAAATGATTTTATTATTATTTTGTTGTTTTTTCTTTCATTAGAAATTAATTGTGTTGTTTTAACTAATTTGGGTATTGTGTATGGATAATCGGACTTTCGTTATTGTTCGGTTATTTTTATATGAACCTATTGG
>JANZLX010000005.1:23022090-23035317 GCA_025531955.1 Erythroxylum orinocense
TATCAAGCAGTAAATACTGTCTAGAGATTTTAGGATCCATAGAATTAATAAGCCAAGACATAACCAAAGAATTATCATAATCCCATTGACTAAAATATGGATCATTAACAGTTGGTAGCTTCTTATCTCCATTAATGTATCCCTACATCCTTCTAGCCTTAATAAACAATAAACACGATCTAGACCAAGCCAAATAAGTACCACAGCCATCCAATTTAATAGGACTAATTTGAATATAGGTACTGTCACTAAAGGTGTGAGGTTTATCTACTTCAGTTCGTTGCTTAACGTCTGACACGATGATAGGATGACTAAAGAATAGGCAGAGATCAATAAGAAATCCAGAACCTGTTCAGAAGAACCCAAAAATAAACGTCGCCAAAAGTGACCAGAGATTGGCTGATCGGAGTTGCAGGAGGCCGGAGATTAGATCTGGGCGAAAAATCGAGTTGGACGGTGGCCAGAGATGGTGACATGCGCCCCACTCGCCGGCGAGTGAACAATGTCATCAGATCTTCAGGCGGCGCGTGACACTACGCGCGACGTTGGATGGCGGCGAACTCCGATGGCTTACCGAACTTGACCCTGGCGATCTTCTGGTGTGGGCGGTGTCGAGAGAGGAGGAGAAAACTCAACCCCTTAGTTGGACAGAAACGAAAAACCGTAGATGCAGGAGAGAGAAAACTCAATCTCTGAAATAGGCATCTTGCTCTGATACCATGAAGAATTTTTCCATTCTCTAATAATGATTTAAAAGGCATATGCACATGAATATATAGGAAAAGCTATCCTAATTAAGGAAGAACTAATTAAGGAAGAATAATAACGGAAGAATCCTAATTGTATACATTCCAAATCTGTCAACAATTATTTTGAAAACATTAATGTTATGACCCTGAAGCTGTAACCAAAAGTGTCCCACTAGGATCAAAGCACAAAGTTGAAATAGGACTTTAGTGTGCCCTGAACTGGGTGATAACAAGTTTACTAACAATGTCCCTGACAACAACCTAAAAGAAGAGCAAAAACAAAGGGACCATGTAAGTAAGATGCAAGACTAACCGTGCAAGTAACATAAACAATTTATGAAGCCATGTCTATGAAAAAAAACAAAAATGGGATAATGTGTAAAATCGTTGGACATGTACATTCAAACACAAGAATAGTGGAAGGTAAATATCTAGTTAGATGTTAAAAGAATTGGAGAAAATCAGCCATACCATTCCGATGTTATCTACATCTTGGACATGGCCATTAGCACCAGACATCCCCGAGCGAGTTAAACCATTGGAATCAGGTAGAAGCTTTGAGTAATACCTAGAAAACTTTTTATATCCCATATCTCCTAAGGTCACAGTTCCAGCAACAAGTTGTTTGCTTGATTCTTTTGCATAATTTGCAACTAGACTCCCATGCGATGAATGACCAGAAAAAGTCACAGAAGGTGTCAAGTGTTGTGGGCTAACTTGTCCAGAATCCACAACATCAACAGTACTCCCACTATAAGCCAACCACCTGTGTCCAACCACGAAAGGCCCATACCCTATACCTCTAAAACTAGGAGAGCCCCTAACAATGGGATTAGTAATAATTGCATATTTTCTCCCTAATGTTGTAGCATCAAAACAATGTATCTGCATGGCATAAAGTATAATTCTCACAATCTAATACAAGAAAAATTAAAGGTTTCTTTTAAAAAAAGTATAAATTAACATACCTGAGATGCTTGTGAAATAGCTACAATTTGAGAGCTACACCTCACAAAATAAACAACTGATCTGAACTTTAGCAAATGTACATATGATTGAGATCTCATAGAATAGAACTAAACTACAGTTGGCACAATAGAATTTGAATCATCGTAATTCAGATTAGCACCATTTAAAAGTGTACTTGAGCCATTCTGAAGATTAATATTACCAGAAAAACTCGCACCAGAACAAACTACCATAAGTGGCTAACTGCTTGCAAATCTGTCTTTATTAGATGCTATTAGTTTCTTTAGCATTTGCAAGAATGAGACAGGACCATCATATCTTGACACAAGGTGACAGACATTATCTGCTTCATCAACATCCCACACTTGAAAACCATAACAATATTAAGCCCCTTACATTCCAATAATTTTAGAGCTTTTAGCCCTATTTTTCCTATTTGACCTCCCCCTATTAGCAACTTTGCAATTATTACCTTGATTGCACATTCCTCTTTGCTCATTTATTAAATCCTTAGAACTACTATTTTGGTTAAGAAAGGGAGTTTGGGGCTTAACCTCCTTATTCACCTTATTTTTGTTCTTAATTTGAGAACCATTAGCATTAGTCATTTATTCTTCAATCTCCAACTCCTTTAATTGTGTTTTAGCATCCTTCTCCATTATTATAGACAGTTTCATAAGTTTCTAATAGATTTCCGTAGTACTGATTATACACATTGCCAGCAGCCACTGACTATGCTTATTGCCAATGTTTGTACCTTGTTGCTCAGGTAGGTCACATCCTATTAACTGATAATATTCCCCTCTTTGAAATTTCTTACCGATTAACATCCTTTTTTTTTTTTAACCTTAGTAGATTAAGTCAGGCCTCCACTATATGAAACTATGACAGTGCCTTTAAACAATTTGTCATCTTCTCTTAGCCTCATAAGTAGAATTAATTCTGGAAACTTTTAATGTACATCAACCATTACACAATCTCTAGCACAACTTGCTCTTCTTATTCCGACTATAGTAGCTTCATCCATATAAAATTTTTCCTAATATAGCTTGCAAGTTACTTAGGCTCTTAGTAGCCCAACTCTAATCGCACGTTGTATATATTGATCCATATAGGTGTCTACTTTTATTTCATCTTCTCCATACGAATGTTAGGTTTTCATTTTTGGTGTAAAATTGGCTTGCTATTGAAGTGTCATAGACCAACCTCAATAATCTTTTAAGCACTAGTCTCTAAATCAAATTTGTGAAGGCCTCATTGGTTAAACCCTCCCTCAAACTCAATCTTTTCTAACGGTATCGTGGGAGAAAAGTGGAAAGAAGCAGTAAACTACCTTTAACTCGAAATGAATTCTCAAGTGATTTGCTTGTCGCTTGAGTAGCTAAATGAAGGAAGAAAAGTTGCAAAGAAGAAGAGGAAAAGGTAGAGAAATAGAGACGATAGTAAAAACAAAGAATAAAGTGATATGTGACAGATGGGGAAGGCAGAAATAACCAACATTTCCTACATAGGAAATGATTAGTTTGTAATCATAGTGAGTGGGCTCGTGTCGCTCATCTCCTAACACATTTCCTACATAGGAAGGGAAGATAACTAAAAACAGGAAGGAAAAAAAAAAAAAAGAATGACATATTAAAAGTAAAGAATTGTGGCGAATCGTACCACCATACCATTTATTCTCCTTTTCCCATTTTCACTTGATTCAAGTACTTACTTCGAAACCACCGTTGTTAATAATCACTTGAAAATAATGTCACATGTTATGAACCATTAACCATAGTGGTGCCTTTCATGAAATAACAGCAGATTAAAGCGACGGCATTCCAGGCTGGCTGCAACCAACCTCTCATTTGTCTAATGCTACTTCGCCAAACCTACTTAACCGCTATGATTGGAGTGTCTCTTTCTTGCATTTCATATTAACTGTGCCTAATTTATAATTTATCTCAGAGAAGCCGGAAGAGCTTACCGAAATTGGAATTTGTAAAAGCGCCTGAGAACTGGGGACATGATCTGGGCCTCATGTAAGCAGTTATGATACTTAAGCTTGTAAAGAGAATTCATGGTTACAACCTCGCAAATGACTTCCCCACGACTAGACGAAGGTTTACATCAAGCTTTATTCTTCTTCATTTCCTTTCTGTTTTCTTCTTCTTCTTCTTCTTCTTCTTCTTCTCTAATCCCTTCTCAGAGGTGGATGAAGCGTAAATTTCCTTAAATTTCTTCAGTATAATGCCAACGTGAGGATCGTCTTTTGGAATTTTAGTTAGCAAAACCTTCGCAGATTTATGGTCTCCACAAACTAAGACAGCCTGATACACCCTGCAATTCAAAAGGTAACAGCAATACTAATAAGGCAAGCAGTTTCACTGTGACTATTTTATATTGTCAATTATTTATTAGAGAACGATTCTAAGTACCTTAAATAACTCAAGACATTGTAAGGCATGTCAGCAGCCTGATATTCTTTCCAAATGAGAATAGAACTCTGTAGATTTTTGGCCTTAATGCAAGCATTGAGCATAAAATCAAGGCATTTTCTTGAAGGGAATACACCAAATTCATCTTTTATAGCCTGAAGCAAGTCCAAACCAAACTGCAGATATGTAGGCTCTAACCCAGCAACCACTGCAAAAGCCTACATCACAGAAAAGAGAAAGGCCTAGAAGTTGGTAATCTAAACTTTGGCACCATATTATTTAGATACTTAAGTTTGACATGCTTCAAGCCTATCTTTGTCCTCATAACAATAAAGTCTTTGAGCAATTACAAAAAGTTAGTACTTACACGAAGGGAGACAAATATAAAATAGGAAACAGAAAGTGAATGTAAGCTGGTGAATAGAGGAACAAGAACATACCTCGTCAAAAATAGATTCCATGGCCACTTCATCATTGCAGATGCTATTTTTAAGTTGCTTAAACAGGTTGATGGTAGAACTAGTTTAAAGCCCAGGATCAAAAGTTGGTCAGATATATTTTGTCGATAGATATTTAACTCAAGCAATGGATTTTGTTTACCTTAAATACTTATTCCGAATGCAGTATAAGATGGCTCTAAAGCAACCATCCATCCAATGGTTAGAATCTTCCAACCTTTCAAGTAGCTTGAGAATTCTACTTAACTCTCCTTCAGATTGAAAGTTCTCCTAAAGGATGTGGAATAGATTGTAGTTGTTACAAGACAAAAAGCATAAAGTATTTCACCAAAAGACTTACAATTAGGCTTATAACAGTTTTTGGTGCCACATGACCTCCAGCTTGCTCGATTTCTTCATATATGTTCAAGGCATCAGATATTTGTCCATTTGATACAAGTGCAGAGACTAGCACGTTTTTTATTTCATTAAGGTTCCTAGTTGGAATGTCCATGTCCAAAAGCACCTACACCAACTCAGCACAAAATGGATTACTAGACTATACAAGTGTGAGAATTAAGACAATATAACATGAGCTATATAACTAATGAAAATCCTTGAAAAATTAAAACTAAAAAATCGCATGCAATTTTGGTAGGATATTATTAATATGAGCCATTTGAAATTGTAAACCCAAAAGAACCACATAAAATTGCTGAATATACAAATAGACTAGTTCTGAATAACAACTCAATAATCATTGGTTTGGGTCACTGTCCCCAATGCAAGATAATATAAAGATGTAAAGTTTTAACGACAATAGGATGGAAACTTTAATTTACTTTTTTTCTTAAGAATTAGATTGACAGAGTTAGTTGAATAGAAGCTACAGTCAGAACTCAAGAACTGGTAGATACCTCTTTCGCCTTCTCAAACTGACCAGAGGTTGCAAAAGCATTAACAAGTGCTATGTATATGTGTTTTGAAACTTCAACTCTCGCCAATGTAAGTTCATCATAATACTGCATCACGGTAATCAGGAGGTAACATCATATTCCAGCTTCAAGACAAATATGCAT
Organism: Erythroxylum orinocense; assembly: GCA_025531955.1. Lineage (NCBI taxonomy): Eukaryota > Viridiplantae > Streptophyta > Magnoliopsida > Malpighiales > Erythroxylaceae > Erythroxylum > Erythroxylum orinocense. The sequence goes on from JANZLX010000005.1 coordinate 23,027,745, forward strand.
TAAACAAGTTACACATGTATGCTAACTTATGTTCATTATAATGACACAGTACAGTAATCAGAACGGCAATAATTTATATTACAGTTTTACATGTAGCAAATCATGTTTTGTTACAAAGACACCACAGCGAGAAACAAAAGCCAACCCTACAAAAAACTTGCTTTGCATAATTTCTACACCACAAAGGCAAGATCACCCAAAACACAGGTTTGCAATTACCTTCAGAATTTCATCCTCATTTTCGCAGTTGGCTATTAAATAGCCATAAGTTTCAGAATCTGGTTTTACAGCTGCACATTCCATTTGCCTGAGAACCATTAATGCACCCTTTTTATTTTTCTGTGGGAAATCAGCAAATGAAAAAAAATCGATATAAATGGGAGATGAAAACAGATAAGCCTTAACTTCAACATATAAATAGCCAGTAACTTGTTCTTTGAATAAGAGAAATGAAACTCCGAAGAATAGCATCAATTCTTGCAGAAGAAATAAGTAATGGAAGTAGAGCATAAATTTAGAAACTCCAATTACCAAACCAATAAGTGGTAAGAATCTTAGCTTAAAACATGACTTCCTGTAATCGCTCTTCCTCTTTTAGACACTTTTAGATTAGATTAAATCATTCCACCTTAACTAGAACTAACCATGCACATTACTTAGCAAGGTGTCAAAAGTTACCTCTCGAAAATATCCTAGAATTAGAGCATTATACATGCCAACAGTGGGGCTCAAATTAAATCTCTTTAAGTCATCAAGGATCGCATATGCACCATGAAACTGCATTAAACCATGGAATAAAAAAAAGTAGCATCAATTTAAAGAAAGCATCTTAGAAAATATTAATTTGCAATAAGGGAGATGAGAAGCTCAGAGGTACAATCACATGCAAACAAGCTTGTGCATGCAAAGCAGATGCAAAGAGAGAGAGATTAAACAACTTACATCTTTCATTTTTGCACTCAAATTTATGATGCTCCTAAATGTATCATGGTTTGTTTGCAAACCATGCTGGCAAATCATATGATAGATCCTTCTCACCTTAACAATAAGATAAAGAAACGGATGTAAAGGTCTGGGAAATTCAGAGAAGTAGACCAAAGAAAAGGAAATGCTAAAAGGAGTCAACTATAGGAAGTAACAACAGCCAGATCAGTAAGAGGAAAAAAAAAAGGAACGTTTTCTTGCTTCTTCCCTGAACCTAACTGGAACAGGACTAAAAACTTTCTATGGAATGCAACCTTTTTATGTTCATGTTCAATATACTTAATGAGAAAAGGAACAGGGATGAATTCACTTCTAAAAGAGCCTATTTGAGACACAAACACCCACTATTCTGCCTGCAAAATTTCTCCTTCAACCAAAAGAGCAGAGGTTTTTGAAGCATCCTGACTATGAAAGACATTTCTTCTGAGGACTCCACTGAACATATTTGTAAGATTAGTGACGCTCCCAAAGTCTTAGGCAGTCCAATTAATTCAGTCATGCAAAACAGAAAGAGTTTGTTTAGAAAAGAAAATGGTCAAAGCTAGGCCTAGGTTAATGTTTCTATGAATTCACAATTTTGAGGGTTATCCATGAGATTCATATAATGTGCACTTTCAGTGCATATAATGCTTATTAGGAAGAAGTAAGCTACCACCAAAAGCTGATAATATAACTGATGATTCATTAGAAAGCCCAATTCTCTCTTTTACATGCCCAAATACAAAAGAACTTCCAAGTTTGAAAATAAATCATGTGATAGAAACTGCATGTGGTCAAATGATTTAAAGCAGAGGAGCAAGTAGTCGATGACAAATACCAGGTCAAACTCATAGCTTGTCTCACAAGCAAGCAATATGTGGTGTAATGTGCCTATGGATAGTGATAAACCTGCTTTACACATAAGGTCCACCACATCAAGAGCCACATGCACCTACAATAGGCAATATTGTCAAGAAAAGAAATTTAGAATAATCAAAATAGCTTCCTGAAGTAATTATATGAAATCATATGTTGAAATGGAAGAAATATCAACTTATTTTTGTCTTGCCATCGAGAAGATTTAGTCATACCTCAGATAAGTTGCAACAATATAATATGAGCTTCTCATACAGTTGTGTTGAAGGTGTGATCTCCAGATCAGTGTGAGTGTTGTTGAATTTTAAAATCACATCCTCAGCCTTCAATAGTAAACATTTCCACATCCAATACATCACAAAGATTTGGAGAGATGAGTTAATAGTAGTAAAGAGATGAGTTAATAGTAGTAAACTATCATTTGACACAACACCTTATAAGCAATTATAGGTAATCTCATGCTCAGAGGAATGAAAACTGAAGAGTTGTTAAAAGAAAATGCTACGATTGATATGATTAAGTAAAACATAAATAATATCTTAATTGATAAAATGAAAAATAAAAGACATAATATGATAAATATTCAAGCAATTTTATAGGTAATGACAACAGAATATCTAGCATTAGGAACTCTTAAAAACTTCAAGAGGAAGACTAATTGTCACACAAGACAAAGAGATAGCTACATTACTTGACTAAATTCAATATTAAGATCGTTCAGCTTTAAAACTAAAAATCCAGAATCCCAAGAAAAAAATTGAAAAGAATCAATTATAGAGTTCCATCTAAAGTCCCTCACCTTTAAAATCATCATTTGTATTACTTAACTAGATTATCATTTCAGCTTTGTTTACTTCGTAAAGTAAAAGTGCTCCGAGGCTTGCTTTGCTCTTGCTCCTAATCAAAGTGGGATATCTTATACACCCCCTCATGCCTAAGAATGGACATCCAGAGTGCAAAGCTCACAAGACTATCCATCTACAGACAATCCAACATCAAAATAATGTTCGCTCCAATACCATGATAAAAGTCAGCCTAATTTTACCCGAAAGGAACCTTATGGGGAGAGGATTACCAAAATCATGTAAGGTTTGTTTTGCTTTTGCTCTTAGTGAATGTGGGATATCTTAACAAATTAAAAGAACCTATTTCATGCTATACAAATTGATTGTTCCTTAAGAATTTAAATACTATGTAGTTTTGGATAAAAAAATAGATGGAAAACTAATGGATATAAAGGAGGGAGTTATGAGAAAGCTAAACAATACTATAATGGGATAGTTTTCAAATATGAGGATTGAAATAGAAAAACGTCAAATCACATGGGTCAACAATGTTTTTAACCTACCTTAAATAACTATCTTGGTAGTCAGCTTAACTTCATGATAGTGAAGGAAAAAGTTATACTGATATGAATTGTTCGTCATTGAATCATAAATGTTGAGTAAGAGCAAATATATATCATGTAACAGAGCAACAACCATGCTTCAAAACATCATATGTTGTATACAATGATCATTAACCTAAATACAAATGACATTAGAAGTCCCAAGCAAGTGATTCATATCATGAATCAACCATAAAGAAGCAAATTGCATGCATAGCAAATGTGCCTCAGACTAGGACATTACCAGCAGCATTCATGAGAAGTTCCTCACCGCTAAATTTGGGGTGCTAGTAGCATAATTAAATATGAGAGTTGAGATACATTCTGCTTCACAGTTTGCAGCTTATCACAAGAACATTTTGCATATGTTAGAAAATATAAAATAAGGACACAAACAGAACTATATAATTTCGTTAAAAAAAAATAGTAATATCTATTAGTGAAGAGTATTAACAAAGTAATATTCTTGTACACTAGAAAAAAAAGAAGCTAATTTTATCACTAATACCATTTTGTATGAAATCAAACAAAATGCATCATTTAGCAAAAGAAATGATGTGTGTAAGCGTACCACCATTTTTGAGAGCCAGAAGGAATTTCTCAGCAAAGTGGTCTAAGGATAATCTGCCTAAGAATTTAAAGATACCGCATACACTGTCAAATGTCGAAACCTTGGTTATGTCTATAACCTCTAACAATTGCAAAAACTTGTCCTTCTGTTCTCTTTCACAAAGTGCCAACAGGTAATTTGCTACAAAACAAGTGTGCCAAATGTCAAACAAGAAGTCACAAAGAGTATATATAAGCTGCATTTGTTATCCCATCTACGTCTTCTTTATCTCTATACCATATTTATTACAGTCCATATACCAACAAAGCAATTAGTTTTTAGGTAGTTCAATACAAACATAGATACCATGCAAGTCCATAGTCTCAGATCTCCTATTGATGGAAAGCCAGCGGCAGAGTTCTTCAATCATTTCTTCATCATCAACTCTAATATAAAATAGCATCTCATAATACCCTAGTCTTGGAATTGAACTAGGACTACATTCCTTTATTGCCTTGCAGAAGAAATGGAACTCCTCCGACATACACATATCAATTAAATATGTAAGAACTGGACAATAGGTTTCCTCTTCTAGCTGGAAACCCTGTTCTTTCATATATGTTAAAATTTGAAGTGCTTTTGAAATTTGTTCCAATGCAACATCCTCATCATTAGTTCTCCTAGCTTCATCTACACAAATCTTTATGAAGGCACTGCATTCCTTTTGCCCAGTTTCACGTCCCAATTTGCCTAGTACGTCAATCATAGCCTCTGTCCCAAGATTATGTGCGCACATCCCAATTAAACGGTTAATCCTATTTGGCATTGTAGACTTGAAAATCCACTTCTCTTTTCTTGTCCGAGACTGTTCCTTGCGAAGCAGATTTGCTTTCTTCTGAGACAAACTTGAAACCCATGGTATTTTCAATGAAGCTTTAGATGAATTATCATCTTCGATTCCTCTAGAATCAGCTGCGGCATCTGAAAAAAAATCAACATCAAATGAAAAAAATCCTCTCAAGTTAAGATAGGCTGGTCATTCATTCGCAACAAAAGGACACAACTTCAAGAGAGCAGAGTTATATTCTTGATTGAAACTGTATAAGCTCATTACAATCGTATGCGAAATCCAAACTTTACAAAATCTACTTACCACCACGCAGTACAGCCATTATCTCGTTGCAAACATGTCTTGTCCTATATTCTGCAATAATCAACACAATATAAAAAGAAAAAAGCAAAGAATTATAAACTGACCCAAACGATGAGCAAAGATTTAAAAGGATTGCTGTCAAAATAATTAAGACTACAAAGTACCAGAATCTGGGTCGGAGTCATCTAGGTTGATAATAGAAGAAGAAGAAATATTTAGGGCCTTAGAAGTGGTGGAGGGCTGCTTTAACGTGGTGGTGGCGGTGGCTTTAGTTTCTTTAACAGCAGAGCAAAACATAGAGCTAAGGGTCTTCAACTTGGACATTGATTCTGCAATATTGGTGATGGCTTCAGTTTACAATGAAAACCCACCACCAAATCGTGAAAAGTTTTTTAGTTACAAGAAGTGCTTAAAACCCTCAAGTAAACAAGAGCAGGTGGTCTTGCTCACTGCTAGGTTTTTGATGGAGACCTTGACTGATAAATGAGTATTTCAATTGCGCCTAACATTAATCAATCGTTTTGTACATGACACAACCGTTGAGCAAATAAGCAATGCTAAGTGCTAACTGAACCTTGGACACTGAAGCAAAGGAGATCCAGAAACAGGAGGACTGGGCCAATGAATACCAACCATACTTTACGAATAGTAACAAAAGTTTAAATATTTTTTATATAAACTTTTTTCCGTTTTTTCATGACTATAAATTTTTTACCAATCCACAAATTTGACTCAAACAATTATAAAATCAATATTTGAAAAACGTTAAAGTTTATCTCTATCCTAGTGAAAAATTCAAACGATTCTGTTAAATATCAGGTATCTACTAACCGAATACTGAAAAATTAAATTTTTATTGAATTGAGTGGGTCTCCTATTAGACAATGAGTCTTGCGGCGAATTCTCTCCAAATTCAGTGCCACCTCACCTTGTAATGATATCAACAAATGAAACGGATATGAAAAGGCAAGGGGTTCCAAACGTTGACAGATTCCACAGAGTGAACGATTCCAAATGCTAAAACAGAATAAAGTGAAAAAGACTTATATTTTGTCTTTTTTTTGTTTTTTATAAAGATTAAGGGATAAAATAGAAGCTCTTTTATTGCTTTTTATAAGGGTCATGAAATTACGTCTACCCTTACGTAGAACCAAGCTTGGGTCGAAAGGATGAGGGAGGGTCGGAGGGATTTCAAAGAAAGGGTAAACAAAACCTAAAAAGTTGGATCGTTTTGTTTACGTGTAATCTAATCTTTCTACTTAAGGTTTGCTTAATGTTTAATAAAAATGATGGGTCTCATACTTAATAATAAAATAAATATTTTCTTTATTTACTAAAAATATGAGTCTCACCTTACTAAATTAGCACTAACGTGGCACAGGAGCCGCTCAATTCAATAAAAAAATTATTTTTTAAGTGTTAATTCAACACTTAACAAAGTAGTTAAAATTTTTTGTTATAGTGAAGTTAAATTTTAATGTTTTCCAAATATTAAAGTTGGTTCAGCCGGATTTTGCTGGACTGGAATATCACTGTTGTGATCCATGATTTTGAGTAATCTTTGACTATGGGTAACCTGCAAAACAAACAAAGACACTCCGGAGGTTATTTCCCGGAAGGTCCCTCCGACGCTCAAGTCAGTATTGTGAGAGTTCGGTGGCTAGAGTAGAGAAAAAACTAAGATTTATGTTACGTACCTCTATCATGGCAGAATAGTACCTTATATATGCCGTAGGTTGCCATTAGGTTTATGCCTTTACGTAAGTCTTAGTGTTTACATGGGAGACGACCTCTTACTACTGAGCCATCAACACTTGGGCTTGGAGTTGGGTCTCATTAGGCCGACCCGACCATAAACCCCTCCTACTCCTCGACTCTGACTGAAGAGAAGGGTCGAAGGAGTACATGAGGGCTGTGCGGCTTGTTGGTGCGTCCACTTGCGATCAGGTTGTTTGGTCAATTGGTCGGGCTGCTAGGACATAAGACCGGTCGTTTGTCTTACGGTAGTGCCAAACGACAGCTCGGCTTGTGCTACTTAAGGACGGTCTGGTCTCGATTCTAGGTCTAATTATTGCTTGACGATTCGTATCTATTGAGCGTCGTTCAAAATTTGAAACGACACGCCCTCTCAACCGTCGCACAATCGTCATGCATTGGGGCCGATTGAGGAATTCAAAACGCTTGGTATTACTATTGCTGACGGTCCGCATCTTCTAGGTGTCATCGAAATTTGGAATGTCGTGTATCTTGGACTGCCGCACATTTATCGCGCGCAGTTACGTGTGTCCCTTCGCTTATCGCGCTGCTTCAGCCACTTAAATTTTTCCACGTAGTCGATCCAGATTGATACGCTCGTTCAATTGATACTATAAATCTTGGGGCAGAAAGTTTTTTCCTTGTTCTGTATGGCTTTTCATAGCCTTTGTGTTTTGCCTTTTCGTCTTTTCGTCCGGTGTCGCCAGAATGTGCTTTTCACTATCGTTCCCACTCCGGATTTCAACCATCGGCTATACGTATCATGTCTCTTTTTTTCCCTCCAAAATGGCCCTGCAATAGTCAAGATAGAACGAGAGGTAATTCCTGACGATCGAGATAGAGCGAGAGGTAATCCCTGACGAGGTCCTGTGATAGTAATAACTATGGG
>JANZLX010000005.1:23061683-23075775 GCA_025531955.1 Erythroxylum orinocense
AAAACACGACAAAGTACTGACAAATTGCAAATTGTGAAAGCTCGATGTAAGAAACCAATTTAAGCACAAAAAAGCATCAGTTAGGGGTCAACAAGTGCATAAACAGTTATGAAAGTGGGGCCAATTAATAATATAAACTTAGGCTCAATCAACTAGTTCGTCAAAATATCAACAAAATATCTATGCTATTCGATAGAGGGGTGAGAGGAGACATTGAACAAAATAGCCTATTGGAGATTGCGAGATAATATTTTATAAATCTTATGGGTACATCTGAAATACACATACCTAGTTATAATGTCTGCAGTTTATTTAGATGCCATCTAGATCAAAAAACTAAAGATGCTCTCATCTCCACAGTCTAAGCTTAGGACATAAAACGAATATTATTTAGTCTATACCCTTCGAAATCTACTGGTCCTGACAGTTTTTCTACATTGCTTTTTTAGTATACATAGGATATCATTGGTGAATTACTTATCGAGGTTGTACAAGAATTCTTTGGATTTGCCAAGCTTTTTCAATAACTCAACCATACCTACCTTTTTTTATTCCTACAAAGCACAAGCCTAGTATCATGAGTGATTTTAGGTCAATATCTTGTTGTAACACCATTTATAAGGTGATCTCAAAGGTATTAGCAAAGAGAATCAAGCTAGTTTTATCTGCTATTGTCACTACTATATAAGAAGCATTTCTGCCAAATCGTAAAACTGGTGATCACATTCTGCTAGTTCAAGAACTCATAAAGGATTATAACTCTGGGAAAAAACCCAATAGCTACATTATAAAGGTAGACTTCTTCAAAGCTTTAGATACTCTTAGCTGGGAATGTATTCAACTTTACCTTAAAGTACCCATATCCCTCCCAAATTTATGTAATGGATTATGACATGTATTCAAAACTCCACATTGAGTGTTCTTGTTAATGGTTTTCCATCTAAACCTTTTAAACTAGCTAAACGAATATAATAAGGTGATCCTTTATCTCCATACCTGTTTACTTTAGTTGTGGAGGGCTTTTCTAGAATATTAACCCGATTCATCGCTTCCAATGGGGGATTTAAATTTCATCACAATTGTAAGGAGATCAAGCTTACTCACCTTATATATGTAGATGATTTGTTACTGTTGTGTGCAGCTGATTCATTTTCCATCAATATAATGATGCATGCTCTTTAATCATTTGTTCAATGGTCTAGTTTTAAGTACAATCTAGATAAGAGTAGCTTATAACTCTCTATAGATGTAAATAATTTGGAGGAGTTAAAGTGACTGACAAGTATAAACACTGTCTCACATACTTTTTGTTATTTGGGAGTTCCCGTTACTACTTCTAAACTCAAATATAGAAATTGCCTTCCTATTATTGAAAGAGCAAAATTGATGGTCACGGCTTGGAAAAATCAATTCTTATCCTATACTGTCATGGTAACCCTTACTATTTTGGTCCTCAGTAGTTTTCATCTCCATTAGACTGCACACATAGCTCTACCCAAGAAAGATATAAAGGAGATAGATAGAATTATGAAAAAATTTCAAGGGAGTGGCATCTCTGTCATTATCAAGCGAGCTAAAATCGAGTGGAGCGACATAACGATCTCAAAAAAAAGGGGAGATCTTAAGATCTTTTGCATAACATAAATGTAGAAAATCTTGATGTGTAAGCATCTATGTTGATTGTACACTAATAATGACGCATTATGGATCTAACGGATCCATCAATATTACTTAAAGTCTACCAACTTTTGGCAGCTAGATTGTTCCCGGATAGGTTCTACCATTTTTAAACAGATGATGGCATAGTGGGAGGCTATCTACTCTTACATTCAACATCGAATTGGTAATGGTGCTAGGACGTGGTTCTGTTTCAACAAGTGGCTTGATATAAGCCTTCTTTCCCAAGTTCCTAATCTCTAACAATTACAAACCCGATTTAGAGATTACAAACCCGATTTCCACTTAATTCTAAAGTGTCAGCCCTAACTACCAATGGTGCATAGCATGGTGAATTTAGTAGATTTCATGCTCAAATGAATTATCTTCCTCAAATATATGATGTTGTCCATGAAGATGTTATCTTTTATAACTTGACTTTGAACGATCTATTCTTTACACAATCTTGTGATCAATTGTTCACTAATCACTCTTTTGAGGTTTCCTGGTTTACAATCTTGTGGAAAAATCATATTAGCCTCGAAGCTTCCTTTATAATATGGCTAGCAATCAGGAATTAAATCCAAACATAGAGTCAATGATATGAACATGAAGATGCCACATGATTGCTTTGTGACATAGCTGTTGAGAATCAAGACCACCATTTCTTTCATTGTTAATATTCTAAAGCTATACAAAGTCAAATTTTACACGTAATACTTGTCAGCAATTGTAGTTGCAATAGGAATCACTAACTGAGATTGGCTATTTATAATTTGAAAATTGGGAAAACTAATGCTCCTTTATTCAAAGTCAAATTCATGATCACAATACACCATTTGGAAAGAAAGAAATAATCGTAGAGCTATAGGTAAGGAGGAGAAATACAAGCTTGTAGATCAAATTGCTAACCTCATCAGAGCTCATCTCTATGCCAAAAATACACAGCACTCACTCTCCATAAACATGCAGTGAACTTGGTGCTTCTAGTTCCATCTCAACTACTTCAATGAGATTCATGTTTTATATTCTATTGGATTATTCCCTACTATTGTAATTATTAGTAAACTCTCCTCATAAGAGTTTACGACTGTTAAGTCAAAATAACTTCATGATTAATAACTTTGATGAAAATCAAATAATAATAATTTTAGAAAGTGAGACGAAAGTTGAGATAAAAGTAAGACGAAGCGGAAACAAAGTGAGATGAAGCGGAAGCAAAAGTAAGACGAAGCGGAAGCGAAATTAAGACAAAAGAAACTAAGACGAAGCGGAAGCGAAACTAAGAAGAAAGAAGTAAGATAAAGAAGAAGCAAAATTAAGATGAAACAAACTAAGACGGAAGCGATACAAAAACGAAGACCCAATACCACGTCAGATGTTTAATCAGTTTGAGTTAGTTATAGAACTCAACTGAATAACTATTTCTTCAAAGATCAAGAAACAAGGAAAAAGAAGCGGTTATCAAGAAACAATTGAAGACGAATGCTATAAATACGCGTCAGAGTTAGAGACTGAAAAAGTTAGTGATTTTGAAAGAGTTAGAGATACTGAAAAATTAGTGATCTTAAAGCTTAGCAAATTGAGATAGTGATTTCAAATATTTGTGTGAAACATTAGAGCTATTATTTTTTTGTAACAAGGCTCGCAATACTTTTCTGTAAGAAAGAAGAAAAGCTGAGAGCCTGAAGAGGCTAAGTGAGAAAAACAATACTTGCTGTAGGAGACTTGAAGAGGCTCTATAGAAAGAATACTTGTACTTTTGAGAAGAATAGTGAAATCTCATAAAGGATTCTGAGGACTGGATGTAGTCCATAGTTTGGGGTGAACTAGGATAAAACTGCTATGTCGACTTCTACTTTCTAACTCTCGACTTTTAATTTCTATTGTTTTATACAACTACTTAGAAGTTAATTGCAATACATCATGATATTCTTACTCAATAGTTTTTGAAAAAGTAAGTTTTCAAAGAAATTTTAAAAAGGGATTGTATTCAATAAAAAGGATACATAATTCAACCCCCCCTTCTTGTGCATTTTGTATTTCGAACATAAAGTCTATACTAAAGCGTGATTTACTTCAATTGGTATCAGAGCTCAGTGTCCAAGAACCACCGTTATAAAGTGATGATAAAGATCTATGGTAGAATCACACGTTTATATAGCTGAAGGCGCCTTCGTCACTAGACCTCCTGCATTCAATAGTGAAGATTACCATTAGTGGGAAGACATGATGCGGCTCTTCATTGAATCTACTCATATTGATCTACGGGAGATTATATAGAATGGACCGTATACACTGGTAGATGATGAAGGAAATGCTATTCCATGAATCAGATGGTCAGTAGATCAAAAAGCAAGATTCTAGCTGAATTCAAAGGCCAAGTTCTTTCTAAGTTATGCCCTAAGCAGAAGTGAGCACGATAAAGTTCACGGATGCGACACTGTGAAGGAGATGTGGGATACTCTATCCATCACACAAGAAGGCACCAACCAAGTAAAGAAATCCAAGATAAGAATTATTGTACACCAGTATGAGCTATTCAAGATGAAGGAAGAAGAGTCTATCGATCAGATGTTTGGACGATTTCAAACTATCGTCAATGGACTTAAAGCTCTCGACAGAACTTATGATAATTAAGATCATGTTCGAAAGATTCTCAGAAGCCTACCGAAAGGATGGAGACCTAAAGTCACCACAGTACAAGAAGCCAAGGACTTGAGCGTGTTAAAGCTTGATGAATTGCTTGGATTCTTGAAGATACATGAAGTGGAACTCGATGCAGAAGATATAAACCCAAATGAGATAAATCTATATCATTGAAGGCTGGACAAAAGAATCACAAGATTCAGAGGAAGAGGAGTTCAGCGTTGAAGATCGAAGAAGTCAAGAATGATGACTCCAGTGAATTAGAACAAAATTCGAGTGAAGAAGATGATGAATTATCCTTTATTTCGAGAAAAATCAGACGCATGTGGAAGAACAAGGAAAAAGGAAACAAAGAGTCTTATTTCAAGAAAAATAGCAAAGATGAAGGAAAGAATGAGAACATTTGTCATCAGCTGTGAATGCAATAAACCTGGACACTACAAGTCCGAATGTCCATTGTTGAAAAGAAAACCAAAGAAGAATAAAGAAAACAAGAAGAGCATGATGGCAACCTGGGAAGATTTGGATTCGTCCGAATCAGATACTGATTCAGAGGCGTCGACGTAAGCTAACATTTGCCTAGTAGCTAAAAGAGAAAGTGACGAGGAGGTAACCTTAAATTTTAGTGAATTACAAGATGCATATTCATAATTACTAGAAGATTCTCATGCAATACTTAAGCAGTATAAGTTGTTAAAGAAAAAGATTGTAGAAAACTTGAAGAACACGCAAGTGTTAGAGAAGGAAAATGTCTGCCTGAAGAAACAAGTAGACGAGATGAAGAAAAAGGTAGCTGTAGATAGATCTGAGGAGATCAATCTGCTGAAACAAAGGATCAATACTCTTTCAGCTGATCTATCAACATTGACGGAGAGTGCGAGAAAGATGAATGATATATTAGGAAGATACAAACACCCTAATGATAAAACTGGATTAGGGTTTGCTAAAAACAATAATCAACATAAAAAGAATTTTGTTCCTTATAGAAAGAAATTTCATCAGCCTCATTATCATCATTCTATGAATCATTTTAAGACTAACCCCAAAGGACCTAAGAAAATCTGGGTACCTAAGAGAAATATAATATCTCTTGCAGATATCCTTCCTTGGAAGAAGTAGCCAGCACCAATGGTATTTGAACAATGGATGCTCACGACATATGTCAGGAAGAAGATCCGTGTTCCTAGATCTTCAATATAAGAAGGGAGGATCGGTAACTTTTGGAGACAACCAACAGGGCAAAATAATTGGAATCGGTAAAGATTTTTTTACATCTATTAATAATGTGCTGCTAGTTGATGATTTAAAATACAATTTGATTAGTGTCAGTTAATTATGTGATTCTAGTTTTGAAGTATCCTTCAATCAAAATTCTTGTGTAGTCAAAAACAAGGATGGTTCCAAATTCTTTTCTACCAAAAGACGAAACAATCTTTAGAAAATCAATTTAGAAGATTTGCAAAGTCAAAATATTTCTTGTTTTATATCAATAGATGAAGAAAAACTAATTTGGCATAAAAAGCTAGGTCATGTTAGTTTTAAACATATTTATAAGTTGATTAAACATGATTTGGTAAGAGGTTTACCAAAAATAAGGTTTAACAAGGATTTCTTTTGTGAAAGTTTTCATAAAGGAGAATAGGTTAAAGCATCTTTTTCTTCTAAAAATATGGTAACTTTGTCTAGACCTCTAGAGTTGTTACATATAGATTTATTTGGTCCAACTAGGATATTGAGTCTTGGCAGAAAGAAGTATGGTCTCATAATTATTGATGACTTTATTAGATTTTGTTGGATATTATTTTTTTCACATAAGGATGAATCTTTTAAATATTTTAAAGTGCTTTCAAAAAAGTTACAGAATGAAAAAAGGAATTTCTATTGCTGGTATTAGAAGTGATCATGGTGGTGAGTTTGAGAATGAAAAATTCAAAATATTTTGTGAAAAGAATGGAATTTTCCATAATTTCTCTGCCCCTAGAACTCCAAAACAGAATGAAGTTGTAGAAAGAAAGAACGGGACGATTTAGGAAATGATAAGGACTATGCTGTGTGAAATGAACATTCCTAAGTATTTCTGGGCAGAAGCTGTGAACACAACTTGTTATATTCAAAATAGAATACTTATGTGACCTTTGTTAAAGAAAACTCCATATGAGTTATAGAAAGGAAGGAAGCCGAATATCTCTTACTTCCATCCATTCGATTGTAAGTGTACTATATTGAATACAAAAGAAATTTTGGATAAATTTGATTCTAAAAATTATTCAGGAATTTTTCTAGAATATTCATTATCTTTTAAAGCTTATAGGGTTTATAATCTTACTTTTAATACTGTTGAAGAAACTATTCATGTCAAATTTGATAATAGCTCTCAACCAAATAAGAGAGATGATACTGATAATGAAACCCTTTCAGTACCCTTGGTTGATAGTGAAGATATGTCACCATCAGATACTCCTTTTGACAAAGTAGAAGATATTCTTGAAAATTTTGGTCTAAAAAGGGACTAGAGATATAAGAGTTCTCATCTAGAAAATCTAATTATAGGAGAAACCTCAGAAGCCATGAGAACTAGGTCTAAATTTAGAAGAGAAGCAAATATAGCCTTCATTTCTGAAATAGAGCCTAAGAAAATTGATGAAGCTCTTCAAGATGAAGCTTGGATTTTAGCCATGCAAGAGGAGCTGAACTAATTTACTAGGAATAAAGTTTGGTCTTTAGTTTCCAGTCCTCCTAAAAATTCTATCATAGGAACCAGATGGGTTTTTAAGAATAAACTAGACGAGTCAGGTAGAGTAAGTCATAACAAAGCTAAATTAGTAGCACAAGGCTATAATCAATAGGTAGGAATAGACTACAATGAAACTTATGCTCCTGTAGCTAGAATGGAAGCTATTAGGATCTTGCTTGCATATGTTGTTTGTCATGATATAAAGCTATTTCAAATGGATGTGAAAAGTGCATTTTTGAATGGCTTTATAGATGAAGAGGTTTATGTAAAGCAACCTCCTAGTTTCAAAGATTCTAAGAAACCAGACTATGTCTATAGACTTCATAAAGTTTTGTATGGATTGAAACAAGCTCCTTGAGTTTGGTATGATCATCTAAGTTCTTTTCTAATTGAAAATGATTTTAGTAGAGGACATGCAGATAAGACATTATTTAGAAAATGCATTAAGAATGATTTCATCATAGTATAGATATATGTTGATGATATTATTTTTGGTGCAACATTTAAAATTATATATACCAGTTTTAAGAATTTGATGAAGAATGAATTTGAGATGAGTATGATGGGTGAATTAAAATTCTTTCTTGGGTTACAAGTTAAGCAAACCGAAGAAAAGATTTTTATTCATCAATAGAAATATATCAAAGAACTGTTAGTTAAGTATAGAATGGAAAAAGTGAAACCTGTCAACTCCTATGCATCCTTCAAACCTTTTATATAAGGATGAAGCTGGTAAGAAGGTTGATCAAACCCTTTATAGAAGAATTATTGGTTCTTTACTTTACCTTACAACAAGCATACATGATATTTTGTTTAGTGTTTGATTGCGTGCAAGATTTCAAGCAGATCCTAGAGAGTTATATAGCTATTAAAAGAATTTTGAGATATCTATCAGGTTCTACTGACCTTTGCTTAATGTATGAGAAAGGTAAAGATTTCAGGTTACTTGACTATTATGATGTTGATTACGCTGGAAACAGGATTGATAGAAAGAGTATGAGTGGAGGATGTCACTTTCTTAGCCATAACCTAGTTTTCTGGTCAAGTAAGAGGCAAAGCTCAATTGCTCTATCCACTGTAGAAGCTGATTATATGTCAGCCATAAGTTGTTGTTCACAAACGTTGTGGGTCAAGTACCAGTGGGAAGATTATTCAATACGAGAAGAACAAATCCCAATCTTTTGTGACAACACAAGTGCTATTAACCTATCGAAAAATCCAATATAACACTCGAGGGTAAAGCATATCAAAGTTAGATATCATTTGCTACGAGACTACGTACAGAGGAAGATCGTAAGTGTACAGTTTGTTGAGTCAAATTATCAATGGGCAGATATCTTCACTAAGCCATTGAGTGAAGAAAGATTCAAAGAAATTAGACGAAACCTGAATATGGTAGTGTTGAGTGATCAATCGTCTGACACGTCATAACCCAGATGATCTTTTTAGTTAAGAAGATAAAAAGTCGTAAGAGTTCAAGGTATAGTAACATTAAGTTACAGACGGTAACTTCTTTCATGACAAAGTTTTAGAGGGAAATCTTCTCAAAGCCTTGAGAATATCACCTACTCTAGAACACTCTTGAGATACCCTGAAATCGACCTTTGAAAGAACTCTCAACATAACATTTCATTACTCTATTTTTGATATCAAACTTTTTGTACTCACACTCTCAACTTCAGAAACTAACTTCACCTCCTTGAGAAATATATTTGTGCGTTTAGTTTTTTTTTGTTGACTACAAATATAAATGGAGAAAACAATGACTTATGGAAGATATGTTGATTTCGATTCCTTGAAGAAGAAGAACGAAATGGACATCGAACCAGAGATTGATGCAGTTGGATGTAATAACTTCTTTCAGGTCCATGAGACAGTTTACCTGAATGAAGTATATGAGTTCTGGAAGAATGCAAAGGTAGTAGAAGATACTCTAGTATCAGTGGTGGATAGAATGTCGGTTATAGTAACACTAGAGTCAATCGAGAAGGCTACCGAGTGTTTGTGTGTTGGAGTAAAGGTCGCTCATAAAACAAGATGGATGACTCAAGCCAGTGTAGTGAAGGCACAAATCAATCGACAACTCTGTGGATGTAATAACCTAATGGAGAAGAAGGCCTCAACTCTTGTGCTGAAGCCTAGGGTTCTATATGCACTACTCTTCCATTGTGTTTTACTAAGAACAGGATCGAAGAATTTGGTGACGACGATAGATGTGCAATCCCTGTTTCATCTACTCAACCACCAGCCCATAGATCTTCCACACCTAATCCTCAATTACATGGTGAAGTTGAAGAAAAACTCGAATGCCCTACCGTATGGTATGCTACTGACAAGTATCTTCAGAGATTTTGGAAATTTTCTATAAAGAGGAAACAAAATGAAGATGAATATTAAAAGCGTCATTAACGCGACAACTATCAGTAAATGGGCTTGAAGAATCAGGAAAAAGAGGATACAGATTCCATGACGAAAGCAAAGATTAAGGGGGAGCGTGTTGTCAAACGTAGATTGAGTGAAAAGGAAACTCCCACAAAGAAAACAAAATCTCAATCTACTGGAAGAATGTCTACAGAAGAAAAGAAGAAACTATCAGATGAATTAATGAAAGTTAAGACGATTTATCATAAAGAAGAAAGCCAGGTGTAACATTTTAAGAAACAAGTGTCTTTGAAGAGAAAGGGGGAGACACTTCATTCAGAAAAATCTAAACAACCAAGACTATTAACCTTGTGACAACAAGAGCAGAAGAAAGGGAAAGGTCTGACTCTTGATGGAGATTCTGGAAAGAAAGCACCGCAGGCAACTAGATCCTTAGTCTCAATTTTACAAGAGGAGTCATCAAAATTGATTAAAGAAACAGAAAGAAAGAGGAAGTTGGAGTTTGAGAAAAAGAATCCTCAACCTTAACAAAAAACCCCTCCTGGGTTGGTAGAAGAAAATAAGAAACAGAAAACCAGTCAGAAAAAGAGTACTTCAACTGATGTTCAACAAATGAAAAAGTCAGTTGAACACAGTACAACACAGGTTAATCCTTCTCAACCTATGAGAAAAGAGGATTTGAAATTGAAGATGATTGAAGAAGTTGAACCTATCAGGAGTAGAAGCTCAATAATCATAGGAGAACCCTTGAGAAGGTTGATCAAGGTACAATTAGAGCCAATCTTGGTAAATAGTCATTCAATACATCTGTTGAATCATGGAGAGAAAAGGTTGTATGGTGTTCTGAGAGATGATAAGTCAGAACCATATCCAACACAGATGACCAAGCAGAAGTGCACTATTTACCTAATCACAAAAAGAACAATGATTAGGATTGTACCTGACATTCAACCAAGACCTTACATTGTACGCAATGAAGACAAGGGGAAGAAGAAAATGTATCTATAAGAGATTACAAGTGATATGACAGAAGAACATATAAAAGCAGAAGTGAGGAATATAGATAAGGCATGTTATGCAGCTCATCAAAGAGGAATCTATGCTTCCCACTATATCTCAAAAGCGTAAGGAAGTCATTGTGGCCACTTCATCATAGATGAAACTTCTCAGGTAGTTGGCAGAATAACAGAAGGGTAATACAGAACCATCAGAGTTGGAGGTATTAATTTCAATTTAGAGACTCTTTTGCACTTAATCATACACCTTAGACCTTTGAGCTATATACCTTCAATTAAAGATATACTACACCTTCTTGGAAAACAAGTTTTAAAGCTACCTAGACCTGATGATCTTAATCTCCCTGAAGGAAAACTATCTTTCAAACCTCTTACTTTCACAATCATTGAACTAGATGTTTTACCTTCAGAACCATTTGTTGCTACGAACTTCTTTCCAAGAACAAACCAACACGATCCTACTATTGGTTTGGAAGAAGTTAGTCACATACAACAGAAGAGTTATAAAGCCTTAGTCGAGGAAGTTAAAGAAATTCATGACAAGCTTGATGATCTAAGTGACTCAGTGGGAGACTTACATGAGGAAGTAGCTCATTTACGGGTTTCTATGGAAGAAGACCTCAAGTTACTCCGCACTGATATGCAACAAATGTTCTCTGAGATTATGAAGTATCTTCGGTGACAATTTTTTATTAACAACAAATAGGGGGAGAAAATAAAAAGAGAAAGATAGGGGGACAAGAGGAGAAGAGAAGAAGAGAAGAGTAGAAAAAAAGAAGAAGAGAAGAAGAAGAGGAGAAGAGAAGAAGTAGAAAAAGAAGATAGTATAGCTTAAAATTTTTTAAATGTGTATCCTCTTATAAATAATACTCAGTTATCTTTCTAAAATTATGATTATTTGTTATCATTAACAAAGGAGAAATTGTTAAGTCAAAATGACTTCACGTTTAATAATTTTGGTAACAATCAAATAATAATAATATTAGAAATTGATGAACCGTTTTGATAAGAAGGAAGCAAAACATAGAAGGAAGAAACACAGAAGGAAGCAAAAATCAGAAGGAAGAAAACTCAGAAGATAAAAAATTCAGAAGAAAGAAAACTCAAAAGATACAAAAGT
Organism: Erythroxylum orinocense; assembly: GCA_025531955.1. Lineage (NCBI taxonomy): Eukaryota > Viridiplantae > Streptophyta > Magnoliopsida > Malpighiales > Erythroxylaceae > Erythroxylum > Erythroxylum orinocense. Next base: position 23,073,241 of record JANZLX010000005.1, read on the forward strand.
AAGAAGATACAAAAGTCAGAAGAAAGAAAACACAGAAGAAGCACGGAAAGTCAAAAGATACAAAAGTCAGAAGGAAGAAAACTCAGAAGATACAAAAGTCAGAAGGAAGAAAACTCAGAAGAAGTGCAGAAAGTCAGAAGATACAAAAGTAAGAAGATACAAACGTCAGAAGGAAGAAAACACATAAAAAGTGCAGAAAGTAAGAAGATACGAAAGTAAGAACATACAAAACACAGACGATACGAAGATGAAGACACGATAGTACGTCAAACGGTTAATCAGTTAGAGTTAGTTACAGAACTCAATTGAATAACGATTTCTACAAGAAACAAGAAAGCAAGAAGCAGTTATCAAGAAGTAGCTGAAGACGAAGGCTATAAATACAAGTCGGAGTCGAAGACTGATCTAGTTAGTGAACTTAAGTTTTTGAACTTTAGCAAAACTCTATATTCGTTGTACAAAACACGAGAGCTATCTTTACTGTAACAAAAAGCTCAACATCTTTCTAGTGAGAGAAAGAAAAGCTGAGAGCCTGAATAGGTTAAGAGAGTGAAAATAATACTTGGTGTAAGAGACTTGAAGAGGCTCTGTAGAGAAAGAATACTTGTACATTTCGAGAAGAATAGTGAAATCTCAGAAGAATTCCGAGGACTAGACGTGGCCCACGGTTTGGGGTAAATTAGGATAAAATCGCTGTGTCCAACTTTCCAACTCTCTACTTTAATTTTTATTGTTCATATACAAGTATATAGAAGTTATTTACGATTTAACTAAGTAGTTATTCTCGTATAACAGTTGTGATATTCACTTAATAGCTTTGAAATAGTTAGTTTTCAAAGAAATATAAAAGGGGCTTGTATTCATGAAAAAGTATACACAATTCAACCCTCCCCCCTTCTTGTGCATTTTGTATATTATACGTAAAGATTATACTAACAAGTGATTTACTTCACACAAATTAGTGCTCGATTTTCTTTTCAGTTACGCTTACTACTCTTGTTTCGAATTCTTCACTTCACATTTTTTAGAGAGTTTTGTTTTTAATAGGCTGCATTAGTTTAGTCTTCATTCATTAACTTAATTTTGTAACCTACCTTATATAGGTTTATCTATAAAGATTGCATGTTGAAATTCTGATAGCCTATCTTTAATGATTTTACTTTTTGTTAATTTGTGTTAAAGGTCTCTTCTTCTTTCATTTGGATGCAAAAGAAGCCGTCGACATGCCATCGTAACAGATTTGGGATTGTAATACTTCCTTTCTCTTTGTTGAGGAAATGTACTAACAGAAAATCAACTAATTATAGTATTCATTTTTTCTTTAAATTCTCTTTGTTCAAGATAGTAGGTTAGACTGAATTGATTGAGTATTTTATCTTTTTCATCTGGGAACTGAAAAGGAAAAGAGAGAGAGAGGACATGACTAAAATTAATTGCATCCTTCATTACATATGATATAGAAGAATGGTTAAAAGGACAAGTTGGAGGATTTGTTTTCTTTATCTTCCTAAAAGATGGCAAGACTGACCAACTTGTTCTTTACTTATCGACAACATTTCATGAATGGAAACCAGAGGACTATACTATATGTGCATATCCATTTTGAATCTTTATTGAACTTTGGGAGCTGGCATCAAGGATTGTTATGTGGCTTTAGGAACTTGTCAGCAAAGGATTACAGTGGTTATATTGGATGACGAGACTAAGATGCTAGCACTATAAGCTCTTGCTTCGGGTGTATGATAATTTGTTTTGTCCAAAAAGAAGGAAACATATTCGAATGAAAAAAAGAAGGATGTTTAAATTTTTTATTTCATTATTACTAGCAAAGGAGCTTTTGCTGCTGAGTTTGAAGTTGTTTTTGTTAAAAGAAAAGTGTCACAAGTAGATTTTATGCTAGATAAGACTCTCCTTCCATAAGCACCATTCAAATGTTATTATCTAGGGAATTTTCTGGATTGGTTTGAATTGGCGGAATTGACTAAATTTGGTAAGCAAATAATGTTGAGTATCTGCAGTAAGGAGATGCCCTTTGTTTTTTGTTATGATGGTTTTGGTGATAATTTTGCTCTCTTTAGATATTCTTTCGTCCTGAATCCCAACTTTCATTGCTTTATGCACATAGAATGCTAAATTCGTTTCATATGGCCATGTTCCGGACTTTCTTAAAACTAATTGGAGAATTAGATTTTTAATCAAATTTTAGGCTGGTATTGAGATATTTTATTTGTTCTTTGACACTGTGTTTTCATTTGCCTAAAATTTGTAGCAATATGTAGCATTGAAGGTACAAAAAAGTGCTCAACACTATAGTAAAGCTGCAATGGATGAGAAACTATCTTACAACAGATAGCAGAAGGAGACCCTGAGGATAAAAAATGTGTGGTAAAGCTTTTAGGTCATTTTAAACATTCAGGTCCTAATAGGCAACACGTTTGCATGGTTTTTTAGTACTTAGTGTGTTAGCCCCGAAATTTTTTTTATGTAATTAAGCATGATTAAAGTAAATTAAAGCATTAATAGATAAGATTAAGT
>JANZLX010000005.1:23084838-23102520 GCA_025531955.1 Erythroxylum orinocense
TGGCTATAAATGGTTTAGCCACTGAGCTGTCAAGCTCAACCCATGTTTTTCCCCTCCTCAGGTGTAGCCCATGAAGGTCGATGATCCTTGCAAGGCGTTGGATCAATCGCAAGAGAATAGTTGTTGCATTGTGGTTATTAGCTAGCTTTTGAATAGCTGTAGACAGTATATTGAGCATGGAGCGTCAAATGTATTTTGAACTTGTGTAAAGTTTTGAATGTAATATCTTTATGTTTTGCAAAGCTATGTATGAACATTGTTGCACTGGAAATGAATGAAGAGTTTCTTTCGTGAACTTGTGATTCCTTTAAATTGCATGAATGATTGAAATTAGCATAGTTGTTGAGTTTGCCTATTGTTGTTTGTGTTGCTTGTCTTAGAATAGTATGATGGATTGGGAAGTTTGTATATGAAGTGTATTCGGATATTGAAGCGAAGGTTATGATCATTAGAAAGGATGATGTTGAATGGGAAGTATGAACTAGAGGTTTTGATGGTGTTGATGAAGTATTTTGAGATTGAATTTGGGAAGTTGAGGTAATTGGATTGTTATTTTCTTGATCTTGATGTTGATTTTCATCCAAAAGATTGGATTTGAAGAGATTTGGTGTTGTTTTGATGTTAGGTTGGAGTTTGGAGGCTTAGGAGGGGCTGGAAGGAAGGTTTGGGACACTTTGCCCCGAACCTGTCCGTTAAACGGACGTCCCTGTCCGTTTAACGGACAGTTTCGGGTGAAATTGGAGTGTCTGGCCAGTCTCTGTCCGTTAAACGGACATGTGTGTCCGTTTAACGGACACCTTCGGGTCACTGATAGTAATTTGCATTTTTGACTAGTTTAGAGGCCGAATCTCGCTTTGAGGCCTCTAATAAGACTTGTAGCCCTGGATGTCTTCTTTCTACCTGTAAACTTTGGGGTCAATCAGACATTTGTAGCAAAAGTTATGGCGTTTTTACTAAAGTATATTCAATAGGAAATCCGGTTTTGATCCAGTGGTACTTATTAGGTCAAATCTCTTTCGTCTGACCTCCGATTGAGGCGAATCTTGTGGCGTTAGTTTTCTAACATGTTTTCCTATCTTAACTTAAAATTTCATGGTTATTGGTTTCCAATCCTAGAAGTTTGACCTTTTGAAAGTGAGTGATCGAGTTGGAGAGCTTGGTCGGGTAATGAGTTTAGTTCAGAAATTTTTTGCATACCTTGAGTTATAGAACTCCGATTGAAGCGATTCTTGTCCCAAATTAAACAAGAGACTTAGGACTATGATTTTATATGAAGGAATCAAATGGAAGCTTTGATTTAAATGTTTCTATATTCTATTCGCATCAGAGGAGTTGAGATCCAACATAGTGACTGTGACGGATGATCACACCATTGAGTATGTGGTGAGAAATTTTTGGGGTGTAAAACAAAAAAAAACATATATTTAGTAACGAAAATGTTTTGATCATTGTTCAATAAGGGTTCAATGAATGAACCGTTCGGGTAACAGCCACGCTTAGGGTTCCATGTTTCGCATTAGAGTTGGTTTCCGAAAGCGGGGCCAACAATGTACAAGATAAATAATGTTTTTAAATAATTTGTCACTAAACTACAACCAAAGCGATTGACTGTAGGGCATAAACCTACACTTCATTCTCCATTTTGTGTTCCTGTCAATTTATAATCCTACCTCACATATACCACGATATTCAATACAGATACATTAGCATTGCTTGATTTATGTCCTCCAAGTTTTGTGATATAATTAATTGAAAATATTTTATCATGTATATTTAATTAGTTAGTATATAAAATAAAATTAATGAGATAAATATAATTTATAAATAAACTGTAATAATTTCATAATTAAGAGATTCATATTATATTTATATATTATCTTTAAATTATTCTTAGTTTATTATTATTCATTTATATGTTGTGTTTATTCTATATAAAAGAAGCAGTTGATCTCATAGATTAAAATATAGATATACTTAATTAAACATGAAGTTTTTATTAGAGAATAAGATAATTGAACTAACCTAATTATAAAGATCTTGTGTGGAATATTGCTTGTATATATATAGATTTCTTCATTATGATAGTTATATAATTGATCTTTAGACATGAGATTATCAAAGTATTTTATAAGATAATTACTATATTTTGATGTTACTTATGACCTATTATATTTAAACATCTTAATTGCTAGTATTTAGATATCGTATGAATTATGTGAAGTTAGTTGAATAAATCAATACATGATTCATCTTCCTAAAATAATTATGGACTCTGTTATATTGTTCTTAATTAATAATGATATAAAGGAATCTCTAGCCAAAGTAAATTGAGTTTTGAAAAGATTGTATTTCAATATTAATTATACATTAATTACTAATTAGTAAGAACGAACATGAATGAAATTGAATAAAAAAAATATTGATTTTACTTTATCTCCAATTGAAATATAGATAAGAAATGATTAAATTATAAACTATAACTATACATAAATAGATTAACTCACACCAATTTAATATTTCTTATTTAGGTAATTATGACATATTGTTAAATGTTAATCTTAATATATGATTATAAATTGTTTATTGAATAAGTAATTCTTATAAATAGAATTAGAATTTATAATTATTATCATCATATTATAAACCTAATGACTCATACATAAAGAAATATTTAAAATAGAAAAGTAATTTAAATTAACTTAGATTTAATTTTGAAATTTGAGACACTTTTGTAGAATTCATTTATTTGTAACATCCCATGTTAGGGGTCAAAATATTGAGGAATTAGTAGTGCATTGTATGCTTTGCATATTTGAGTATTCACTTATATGTGCATATGTATTTTTGATACATACAAATAATTATACATGCATTTATTGACATTTTTCGGGTATAATTGATTTATAATTGCGATTAAAATGTGAATCGTGGATTATTTGTGTTGAAAATTTATTTGGAACATATTATGATTATTTCAGAATTTTTGGTAAATTTTAGAGAATTTTCGAAAATTTGGGATATTTTAGACTAGGAAAAAAAATACAAATGGCATTGTGACATGTGGCAGTCTTAGATGTTGACAAATGGCTCACATGCAAAGGTGGCATGTGGCAGTGAATTAAGAACCCACGTTGTCTTGTTTTTAGTATGGAAATTATTGTAGGTTGTTCTTCACCAAAAGCAAGCAACACTAAACTTTTTTTCCTTGTTCTTTGATCACCACCGAAACATCTGCTTTTGGTTCTCACATCAATGATATACTTTGCAAAATAAACATTTCAGTCCAGCTATTGTTTTGCTTCTTTTTATTCTTGCTTTTCCCCATTCACTGAAAGCTCTTATTCACTCTCACTACTGGAAAATTTTGTTAAAATTAAGTAAGTGAGCTTTCAATTTTCTAGTTATTGTACATGAATTTTGATGATGTTTTAGTGTTGGAAGTAGAATTAAATCTGTATATAGTGCAGAAGACATGAAAATGCAGTAGTGAGAGAAAATAAAACAAAAATGCAGTAGTGAGAGAAAGCAAAACATGATGAAATACGTATATGATTTCTGTTTTAATGTTTGTGTTTCATCTTGAATTTTGAGATGTCTTGATAGGAGCTAAATGTAAATGGAAGTAGAATATGTGGGAGAGTATAAGTTAGAAAGAAATGGTGTTTAGAAATAATGGATTACGTAATAGAAGAGCGGAAGAAGAATAGAAGAAGTGTTATAAAATCCGAAACTAATGGAGTGCATGATTGTGCACCTAAAGATTTTCTGAATTGAATAGCTTTGATACTTATGACTATAACTTTGTCTCCCGAGCTCCAAATGACTTAGAACTTAAACCAATAGACTTCTAAGACATTTTTCTTTCTCTCCATAAAAATTTAGAGCAATCTAAATTTATTAGAAAAAGATTGATTGGCTCTTAGTGAGGGTATGTACTGGAATATTATAAACTGGAGATATTATAGTGAACATGTTTCAGTATTTTGATTATAACTTGATCTATAGAGCTCAAAATGAGATTATTTTTTATTCACAATAAACTAGAAACATTTATCTACAAGTGTTAAGAAGAAATTAAATTTTAATTCTGTCTTTAAGGATCTTGAAATTTAGTTTGAAAGTGAGTCTTGGCTTTAGATGTAGCACTACCAGGAACAGAAATCATGTCTTGTTGTTATTGAATAAACTGTATTGATATAGGCCGAATCAAACAAAGATGCCTTCACAAACTTTATAGCTTATTCTCTTAGCTTTCGATTGGTATAAAGTTTGTATTTTTTGGATATTGTAACTGAGAGTTATGAGGTGTACAACTTGAATGCATGATCATGCATTAGCCAAATTTTCAAATGTACACAGTCTATGGTATTATGAGCATAACTCATAGAATAATGAACCAAATTGAATGATTTTGGTGTCATTAGAACCTTAAGACATAAAGGAACAATTTTCTGGAAGAAATTGTTATAGAAATCTATCATTTTCTTGATATTATTGATCATGCAAAGTTGAGCTGAAATTATGTTATTAGAAAAATCTGAAATGATCAGTTGGGTTACGAAATTAGTGTCACATTGTTTTATTACAGTCCAAACCCTAAGTACAATGATAATTATGAGAGTTTTCATATATGAATGATATGGTGATAAGGATCACAATAAGATACCCTGAATTTTCATTGAACATGTATTGTGAATATTTTCTATACATAGATATGCACAAATGAATACTTCTACGTTTGTGCAAAAGTGTGATATTTGTAAATGTGTTTTGTATGATATAGAGGAGTACATTGGATGCCAGCCAGACATTACCGGACTATCCAGGCAATAGCATATTGGAGTGTACTGTGAGTCAACCTAAATCATTTTCCTAGGATTGATTTGATTTGTTTGACTTTTAATTATTGAACTGTTTGTGATTTGTTTATGAATTTCGGACTTAAGGTCCGCGGAGTTTAATATTTGGGAATGTATTGGAAGTGTTCTGATTGCTTTGACAATTCTGAATGATATTTGAATACTCAACGAAAGTTGAATGCCGGACTTAGGTCCGATGACTATGAGATTCTGATTGTGCACCATAAATGAATTTTATACATGGCATATTCTGTATTTGATGCATTTCATAAAATGCATACTCAGATAAAGGTGTTGTAATCAGAGTAGCCAGTTTGATAGAGCTTTAAGCTCATTATTCTGCACGTAGAGCTTTGCTCTATGAATTTTGTTCTAACTGAGCCCAATGGGCCAATATTTGTATCCGTATGCAAAAGGCACTTGGTCACAACAATAATAACGAATCTGGAGTCTCATATGCACCTGTAATTATATATATATGTTCTAATTCGCAATGATTATATCATGTGCCATATTAATGTAAGTATTTAGAATATACATGTTCTGAATGAATATATGTGAAGTATGTGATTTTCTGTATTTGACCTAGGTGAAATCATCAATGATGGTTCACTCATTGAGTTTGCAAAACTCATAAAAATTGTAACGTGCCTTTTCAGGTTCCGAGGAATTATTCAATTAGGCTAAGTGAAGTATAGCCACTGAGATCAGATATGGATTAAGAGTCGGGATCAGTTTGCACCTGCATATGTCTTCAATGATTTTGTGTTTTTGAATTATGTTCCGCAAGAATTGTACAAAGTGTATGTGAATGAGTTGGTAATGAAAGGACATTATGATTGCAAGTATTTTGTATCTAAAATGGGCCCAAGTGACTATTATAACACTTGTGAATGGAAATCTTTTTAAATAAAGTGGGCCCGATTTGATTAATAATTTTCGCATATGTGTATATTGATTTTAAAAAATTTTGTAACGAGTTTTGACTAAATGACTGTTCTAGCATGCCACCCTTGCGGGGTACGTATTCAGATATCACTCAGGATATTAGGTACATGTCCTGCGAGAGTGGGGTGCTACATTTTATCTTTGCCTGAACATGTCGGGTAAGTCAAAAATTATTGAAATAGCTTGTCATAAGATCTGATGCTCCAAAATCTATAAGTTATGGATTATTAAGAGTTTTATAATTAGAAAGTAATTCAATACCTAATTTGGAAAATTTTGAAGAAACACATTTGAGTGTGAGTTGAGCTAAGATAAAAGATTTCATAGAGTTTGCACCCATTTGTTGGAAAAATAGCCAATACTTATTGTTTCTCTAGACAAAGTGAATCTATAGCATTAAACAAATTTACTTATGGCCTAGTGGAACCGATTCATTTAACTCCACATCCTTTTGTTGACTGAGCATAAAGTTTCCAACAACTCTCTTTACCATGCCTCTGTTTACCATAATAATCACATTTCAAGTGATTTTTACTTAATGGACACTAGCACTTCCTTTCTTTAGCTTATGAATGTTATCAACAAGTAGCAATGCTTTTTCCATGGGTTTATGTGTATCATGAAATTATTGTGACTTTCTTCTCATTGAATGTGAGTAAACTTGTCTTAAGAAAGCAAAAGGATCCCTTACCTAGACTAGTACTCGTTTCTAAGCATATTCCATATTTAGACCAAAAAGAAAATTATATGCATAGCCCTTTTATATGAGCTTTTAAAATTTAATTTCATCCTATAGACATGCAAGTTGGTATCTTTATAATAGTCTAATTCTTGCCATAAACCACATAATTTAACAAAGTATTATGTTATAGTCATCTCTCTTTGTCTATACTCATGTACCTTATTTTGTATCTAATAAATATGAACATCATTACCCTTATAAGAGTAGGTCTGAGCACGTAAGGATGGCAATGATCCAGCTTTTATTCAACATATACAGTCCAAGTTGACAAGGATTTGGGCTAGTTTAGGCTTTTTTTTTTTAAGCTTCAGACAGAGCTTAGGCTTGGGCTATCCAATCAGTTGGGTCCAAAGCCTGAAATTTTCACATAAGACAACGTCAATTAGGATAAAATGACATCATTTAAATATTTAAAATTTTTAAAAATAAATTCAATCAAGCCCAATTGAGCTTTAGGCTACCCAAGTTGATCAGGCTTAAGTTTGTGCTTATCGGCCTAAATTGAGCTTTGAGCTAGGCTCTGGCTTGAAAACAAAATTGCATGCCTAACTTTAAGTCTTTTGTGCAACGTTGAATAGCAGATAACCTCGAGCAATTTGCAATTGCATCAAGTTAAGTAACCATGACATGATAAGAGAGTTTTCTCATTGAGTGAGTGTTAAATCATTAGTAGGTTGTTTTGGCCTATCTCCTATAACATATCCCTGCAAACCCTGAGCTCAAATGAATAATAAATAAGACCTTAACCAACTAAGGTAATTGGTTTGATCTAGCTTTACTGGACTAATTTGCAGAGAAGTTTAATCAAGTATAAATCCAAATTTGACTCTATAATTTTATCTTATATTATTTTAAAAAAATATGTGACAAATAGAAATAAAAAGTAGCAAATTTATAACCTAAAGGAGCGAAATGTTGTAATTTGCTTTGGATATAAGAATTTATTTTTCTTAAGTGATAATGATTTAGAGCTTGGCTTTAGTACCATGCTAAAATAATAAAGAAAAAGATGGAAGAGAAAAATAACTTCCATATCTTTTTTTAATTTACAGTAGTCTATACATACATAAATTCTAAAATAGGAAAATATAATATACAAAATTAATATCTATAAATTAAGCCCTCAAAATGAAATCCCATTAAACTAGTAATACATCAAACTTAACCTACAAAAGTAGGAATATATAATTTTCAATACACCCTTTTGAATGCATTAAACTTTGTGAAATCTCATGAAAAGTTTCATCCTCAAAACAAAAGGACTCTATAGGTCTCTCTCAAGTACCTTATTCAACCCCACTCTACCTAAGCCACGATCTACTCACAAGCAGGCTCTCTCAACTCATCCACAAGTGAATTTAAATGTTGATATGAATAAATCAGTATTAAAACTAGTCAAAGATGGCTTATAGAAATTTATGTCATTTCACATATTAAATCAATTCAATTTGTATAAAATTACTACTAAAATTTTTCCTACCTAAATATAAAAAACCGTTTAACCATAAAGCAGGTTCAAACAAAATCAAACTACAAAAAATAGAGAAATTATGATATAAATAAATATAGATTAACTTTTGATTTTTGTCCATAACTTAATCTATTGAGATGAAGCTTAGATCTTAACTGTCTAAGTGAAAAATAACTTAAAATGACCTTCCTAAGGATCAAAGAAGTCTCCCAATAACTAACGATAACTTTTTAGAGAGAAAAAGATGTTTCTCGTATGTGATTTCTTAAAAATTTAGATACAGCCACCTAAATATTAAAATTTTCACCCCTAAATAGGTTTTGATCCACCTAGGGTATATTTTGAGGCATAACTATTGCCCAAACCATAGCTTTATTAATTTTTTTGGTTAATGACATAGTCTCTGGTAAAATCGTGTCTCTAAGTCATTAATCTTCTTATTTCTTTGAGACTAATATGTGGCCTCTAGTAAAGCCATGTCTTTAAACCATAAAGCTTCCTATTTCTCCCCTAACTCGGACACGATCTTCTACATAGCCATGTTTCAGGTTATGTCACTTATTGCACTTGATCCTTTTAAGGCACAAATTATACATAGTTATAGACTAGACAATTTTCTTCTAAAAATTGTGAAATTTTTCTTGATTTTTCTTTCAATGGCTTCAATTGACACAATTACATGAAAAGAAATAAAGAACCAAGTAAAATAAGGTGATTAACATAAATCAAAATAGTTAATAAAATGTGTGCATGTTTTCTTACATATCAGATATCCCTACTCTAAAGATTTTGGTTATTCTCAATCAAATCAATTCAATCACTCTTATCTTAAAAAGGTAGTAATTTCAAGAAAGATTTTAATAAATTAATCATTATAATCAAAACTATCTATCATTCATTTAATTGAGTTATCTATTAACTAGTTAGGTAATTAGATACTTGTATTAAGTTATAAATCAATTTAATGAAGGCTAACAATCCTGCAAACATCAACTTTATCTATAAAACTTAACCTAATGCTTAAAGTAGATATAACCAAGCAAGATGATTGAACTTTTAAATACTTTGATAACCTAAATTAATAAAAGATAAAGCATTAAATTTGAATTTATAAATGAGCATTTAGGGGCTTATTTAAAAAGTCACCGGATCTTTTGGTGCGAAAGAAAATGTCTTGTCATAAATGCTCACAGTTACTCAATTTGGTCACTATTTCAATTACTTATTAGCACCATTCTTTAACTTCAACATTTTCACTTAGGTTAAAGCCAACAAACTAATTTTATTTATACTCACTAATTCACATATTTTTAGTTTTTAGTTTTTTATTTTTTTAGTGGAATACTAAAATGTTTAGAAAGAACTCACTTGTAATTCAAAAATATGCCTAAAGTATACAAAAAAACTATAATTGTAAATTAAGTATCCATTTTTTTCATGATTATTAAGCAAATTAGAACTAAATTAGTTATCAATACTTTAAACTATTTGTAAGGCCCCAACATATACTTTAGAAGTATCATAACATATCTAGGATGTATTAAGAAGTGAACATAATGAATTAAGTGCATCCTAGTAAGACATTATGGTACTTAATGTAAAAGACATGGGTTAATGGGCAATTTGTTCGTTTTGGCATAGACATACATTCTTAGATATGAAATATGTATGAAAATTTTTTATATGTTTGCTTGGATTATGAGTTGATAAAAGAAGTATCCCATAAGAAAATGGGATGTTTTTTGTTAAACTGGATGTATTTTTGTGATGCTCTTGCATGATAAGACCGAAGTTAGTTGATTTGGGATGTGTACCTCACTGAATGGACAAGTTCCACTAAACATATTTATGTAATTTGGCCATATCTTGGCCTGTAGACCTCCAAATTGGACAATTTTAACTACAGATTAAACTAGAGACATAGATCTAAAACTTTCATGAAGGAACTGAAATCTGATTCTACCTTTAAGAGTTTTGAATTCAGTTTTGAAGTTGAGTTTTGGCTACTGTCCTTGTTTTCAAACAACCTGTAGTTTTTGGGGTATAACTCTCGATATAATTAACTAAATTGCATGAATTTTATGCCATTAGAAACTTAAGACATAAGGTAATGAAATGAATTGATAAAATTATAGTTTAATGTGGGAATTAAAGAAAGAAGGACCAATATGCAATTTTTATAAAGTCAACTCATGAACCAATAAGATTAAAGCATGTGTGTTCAATAGAATTGTAACAAATGATCCAATAGAATTGTAGCATGTGGTCCAATGGAATTGTAACACATAGTCTAATAGGATTGTGACATATGGTCCAATGGGAAAAAAATGGAAGCATGAGAGAGTGATATTTTCTAAAATGTCAATGAAAATAATAAATTTAGTCTTCCAATTTATTTAAAATTTTACCCAATCCTTTAGTTTTAATTTTGATCAATAAGACCAATAGCTCAATTTCAAAAATCCAATAAATTGATTTAAATTTAATAAAATTTCACAGTGTAAGTCAATACATTTTTATAATGATAATAAAATTCAACTTAAACTAAGAATATATGAAAAAAAAATTCACCTACTTACATAACTAATAAGTAACTAAATATCTTATTTTTAATTGGTAGTTGAAAACTATACGTAAAATCATGTTAAAGGAATAAAACAAAGTTTAAGAGCCATCAATTTGGTGAATCATAATTAATATTGAGTAAATTACTCCTTTACACCAAAAAAATAATTTATCATATTTATGAGTAATTTAATTAATATAAATTATGATGCGTGAAAAGACTTTTAAATTAATGACCATATAGTTAGGTCTAACAAGTAAACAATTTTTTCTAATGTGTCTTTTTTGTCTCATCCTTCATACTATTCAATAGCTATGCTGTTTTGGATTATGAGTGAGTTGTTCAACATTTGTTTTTAAAAGGTTAAAATTCCATTTTGGTTCCACTTTTTTAATTTTTCAATAAAAATATTTAGTAAAATAAACGAGTCAAGAACATTAATTTATCTCTAATTATTATCAATCATGAAGTATAATTATATTGATATTAACAATCAAATAGATTTTTATTTATTTAAAAATAAAAATAAAAAATATTAAAAAAAAATAAAAGTATAACCAAATAACCCTAAATAATAATTGTTGCGAGAAAACAACAGGAGCTATATGTAGTCTTAAATCCTGAAAGAGAAGGCAATGTTGTAACTTTGATGCATCTTCTAAATTGAAGGATGATCCAAAACTTGACAGAACACTAAAGGACAGGGTAAGACGAGATGATCGTATGGAACATGTGGTTGAACTAATTTACTAAGTTGACTAAAATATAGAATTTGCTTCAAATTGTTGGTAAGTGGGATTTCATAAGTTTGGAGTGTTAATCTGAAAATTTGTGGTCAGACTAATTTTGACATACAGAATAGAGAGACATTCTGAGTTAGATCATCCAAACTTACAGGATAGAATCCCAAGATATGCCAACTAATCAAATGAACAGAATCTAAACATCACTAAAAGTTGACTATGTCTTACATTGCAGGCTAACTCAAGAAGTACGATACCGCATAATAATAATGTAATAATGTGTTGAATTACAAACAAAAGTAGCTTCACATGCCCTAAGACGCTCTCCTCTGCTGGGATGTCTAATTCTAAACTCCAAAGCAAAGCAGACCGTTCCCAGAAAATACCAACTATGCCATGTACTAGGGGGTGAGAAAAATGGATCAAATAAGCAGATAATGTCGACTCTGTGTTATGCTTTATCACTGGGTTTAGATGATTGGTGGGAATATCGATAATGATAAGGTGAAGCACGAGAGCCATTTGGTATTGAGAGGCTAGTCTGTTGCCCGTTCATACGATTTTTCACAGAAGGGCTGGAAATAACTGCCTGGAAATAGTAGGAAGAGCTAGCCATGTCCTTATGGTTGGGCAGTGGTTTCAGTGCCTCAACAACTTCACTCATTAAGGCCCTAGCTTTTGGATCACGGCTGAGGCAATGTGCAGCCAGCTGGGCAGCTTTCTGAGCACCTTTTATGGAAAAGTGACCTTCAAGTCGGGGGTCTATCAATCTGTAGAGCCTTCTTCCCTCTCCTAGATGTGGTCGAGCCCATTCTACTAAGTTATGTTCTCCATTGAGTCTATTCTTGTCCATGGATCTTCTTCCAGTAATTATCTCAAGTAAAACCACACCATAACTGTAGACATCACTCCTTGATGTAAGATGTCCTGAGATAAGAAATGTTAATCAGATCACACTTGACAGACCAACATTGGCATTCCTTACGGTTTTCATCCGTATCAGAACCTCATGAAGCCAATCTTTCAGAAGAAAACCAGGATCAAAAGCAAGTAAATGAGAACATGATCTCATAAATTACCACATTTACATGCAGCATTCCCCTTAACCCTTATCTCAATCAATAAGGGTTCAGGCTCACCATGTTTTTAATGGGGTTTCAGAAGATCAGATCGGCTCACAGTTTTAAGCTTTTACTATTAAGAAAGTAGGCAACGGATAAAAACACAAGATTTAGATCCAACGTTTTACACCTTTAAGGCATAACTGATTTCATAACCAATGCATTGGTTCAAGGCTCAAATAGCGCCTGATTAAATCAATTTAAAAAGCAAAATTTCAAGGTATGGCGCATGACAAATGTACAAACCTTCCTCTGATTAGAAATAAAAGCATCACCAAGCATTTTATAGACAACAATATATTCACTTAGAAAGTAGAAGATTGTTCCCATAAATTATCAATGGTACATCTTGCATTGAATTGTAAATGTTCAATGATCACATCCAAGATCATTGGTTGATAAATATTGAACGCCAATACAACAAATACAGAGCAAAACTGGAGCTTGGTGTAACCAGCTGCATGTTAAGTGACATAAATCTATGAATGAAAGACATACACCAATCAATGCTTTTGAAAGTCGCCAGTTAATTTTAGGTTGCCAAAAATGGTATTGAATTGCATCGAGCGCACGAAGGAATTCTTGCATTAGAAACCTATGGACAAAGTAAGCTCATGTGACCATTAAGTATAACCAGTGAGAAGCATTTACCAGTCATTACGTATTCCGGCGCTGCATATCCATAGGTTCCCATCACACGGGTTGACACATGTGTCTTATCTCCCTCAGGACCATCTTTGGCAAGCCCAAAATCTGAAAGCTTGGCATTGTAATCCTGGAAGTGCATGTTATTAGGACATAAAAGGGCAAGAAACTTGAATTTGACAAAATTTTCTATGTGAAGAATATGCTACTTACTGCATCCAACAGGATATTGGAGGTTTTAAAATCACGATATATCACTGGCCTCTCCGCTTCTTCATGAAGAAAAGCAAGACCCTTTGCAGCACCTAAAGCAATCTGCATCCTTGTGCACCATGGAAGCGAAAGAGACCCTGTATACAACAGTAGCATCAAACAGGAACATCAGATTGCGATATTAAAGGAAAATTTGTCATGTAAAGTAAAGCCCGCACTGAAATTAAATTCCACAGTCTATGTCTAGGCCAACTTATCCAGAATCAGCGAAGTTTAAGACTTGGAAACTCAATGCCTTATCAAGAGAAGTGTTATTAGACTAATCCAATACAAGAGTACACAGATCAGATCACAAAACTTTCCTGTGGTATAAATTAACTCAGCGATGTAAGAAACTAGATTATCAACCTGGAAACAGTTAACATATAAAGTAGAATAGAATGCTTAAACATTTCCAGATGATGTCATAAAATCATGCTTTATCATTAGGTTAAGCTAAATGAACATCAGTCAAGGGAACCTATGAAATAGAAATACCAGAGTCAAAATTCTTATTCTCTGACTGTAAATCACAAAAAACAATAAAGATGAAAGGGCATCCAGAAAGAGAAAAGGGCAGTTATATACTTCTAAATAGGTGATTCTCCAAGCTTCCTCGAGGCATAAATTCATAGACTAGAAGCCTTTGGTCGTCTTCAATGCAGTAACCTATCAGCTTAACCAAGTTTTGGTGAACAATATCACCTAGAAAGCTTATTTCAGCCTGCAATGTAGAGAAGTCGACAATCAAAAGCCAAACTTCTTCAAAATTCACTGAATATTTGAAAACTACATTGAAAAAAATAGCTGGGAGGGAAGAAAACACTTTCAGACCCTGAAAATTGTAACATATTTGTTTAGTTCCTTACCAGCCATTCTTTATGACCTTGAAGCCCATCGTGATTAAGAGTTTTAACAGCAACAGTAAGCCCTGTACCAGGTTTCACTGGAGCAGTTCCATTTTCTTCAATCCAACCCTTAAACACACAACCAAAACCTCCTTCACCAAGAAGACTCTCAGGTCTAAAATTTCTTGTTGCCAACTTAAGATCATTAAATGAGAACTTCCGTAGCCGAGAAGCAACTTTGAGTTCCTCCTCAAATTTGGAAGAAGATGAATTACTTTCCGCAATACTTGTGGTTGTGGATGAGACTACAAAAGCAGTTGGTTGGTCTCTACTTTTATCATTTGTAGATTTACTTACTGTTGACATCAGACAAAGATTTCCATGTTAATATTTAAATAACAGAAGACTTCAAGGGGCATGTAGCCATAGCTTGCAAGCTTTAGATGTAGAAACAGTGCTGCATACAAATACTTGCGAATGCAAATTAACCTGTGAAATCTCGGTGAGCAAAGGGGGGTGTCAATTAATCGATTTTAAATGAAGGGTAAACCCACCTTTCAGCCACTAGTCTTTATATGACACATCCAGAGGAACAACGAGGAAGAAAGCAAAGCCTTGAGGCATTTAGCATAAAGTGAAAGAAATGGAGAGGATAAGCTGGTAAAAGTGGAACCTACAGAAAACCATTGCTTATTGTTACTAACATGTTAACCTCGACAATACTCCAGTAGGTATGCAGATAAGAAGTTAATGAAAACAGACATCAAATGGCAACCTCAACATAATTCAATGAGGTGAAGGCTTTTAAAAAGTAAAGCATGTCGCATATCAATCTAAAAAATTTTACTTGTCATCAAATCTAATTAAAATGGACTGCTTCAGGACTTATGTGGATTGGATACCAAAAGTAAACATTGTTTAGAGTGACCAGAATAAGAAAGTACACAAGTACAAAATCTCATGCGATCAAATAACTGTCTATTATTTGAATTCAAGCAGCTTTGTCCAATTGTGAACATTTGGAGTTTCCAGCCAGAATTGCCATCCGCAGCTTATTGCCAGTGCGGTAAAGGAAACTAATAAAACGAACCGTCTATAAAAAAACGTCATCCATTACGCCAGACAAAGAAAACTAATAAAACGAACCGTCTAGGTAGAAATACAAGCTAGTAACAGCAAAATTTGAACCAGTGCGAGGTAGGAACTACCAAAATGACCGCTTGTCCCCCTAACAGAGCTATCAACTCCCTCCTTCCTAGTCGCTTTATTTAAATGTTAAGTACCTCAACGGTAATTATCGATTTATAATATAATGAAATGTAATATAGCAAAAAGTTATTGGAAGGTAATAAAATAATTTATAATATAATATAATGAAATGTTATTTAAAACATAGATGAAATGAAATATAATTTATGATAAATGACTATTATATTTCATATATTAAAATAATTGTTACAAGAGATTTAACGCTATAATTTTAAATTAGAAATTATTTCAATTAAAAAGTCTAATAATTTTTTATATTTTTTATTTTAAAGTAATAAAGATTTTAATAAAATTTATTAATTTATTATTAATTATATGAAAATATTATTTTTAATTTTTAATTTATTATATTATATTTAATTTATTCTATTATATGTGATTTATATTTAAAAATATTTTATTTATATTTTTATTTATATAGAAATATATACAAACAATTAAAAACAATTTTTAATTTTTCCAATTAAAAAAATTTTTAATTTTATTTATATAGAAATATATAAAAAATAAAGAATATATTTTTATATTTTCTAGCTTTCATTAATAAAAATTTTATTAATCTTTTATTATATTAATTATATACAATTTATTATTAATAATATAAAAATATTATTATTAGGGTAAGGAGAAATAATATAAAAATATCATTAATTTTTATTCTAGCTTATTTTTAATTTCCTATAAACATACAACTTTATAGTTTAAATATTATTTTTAATATATTCTTAAATTTTTTAAGCAAAATTACTTATATATATGAATAAATAATTCAATTTATTAAACAAATATATAATAAAAATAATAATAAGTTTTTAAAAATAATAATTTAAAATTTTCAATTAAAGTATAAAGAGATAAATAAAGAACTTAAATTTTGACAAATACATTTTATTAGTAAGACTAAACAAATTTAGTATTTTTAGAAATAAAAATAGTAATTCATTTTTAACAATAATAATTTAAAATAAAATTTTTAATTAAAATATAAAGAGAAACAAAAATATATAGTTTGAAAATATAATTTATTAGTTATATTGTGTGAGAGAGTTGAAAAGAAAAAAATGAATAGGGTACGGTCGTGATAGAACCCTTTTAGTCATAGGGGTGCACAATTGTAACAAAACCCTTTAGTCATAGGGAGCACAATCATGACATAATTCTTATTATTTATTTATTTATTTATTTATTTATTATTATTATTATTATTATTATTATTTTATACTTATTGTTAAATATTATTATTATTTTAATTTTATTAATTATATTTATTATTATAATTATTAAATTCCTTATTTTTATTAATTATATTATTATTATTATTGTTGTTGTTGTTGTTATTGTTGTTGTTGTTGTCGTCGTCGTCGTCGTCGTTGTTGCTGTTAGTGATGTTGTTGTTAATAATAATTATTATTAATTATTTAATTCCTTATTATTATTAATTTTCTTCTTCTTATTATTAATTTTATTATTTTTATTCTTATTAATTTTCTTCTTCTTCACCACCTCAAGGCGGTGATAAGTCACCACCTTAATTAGCATTTTCTGTGATTGGGAAATGGAGCACCTTCAAATCTTAACAAGAAGTGAATAAGTGAGGAGATTAAATGATTAACAAGTTTCACTCCATGAACTATATGCAACAAAATACAGGTCAACCACCATTTTTGCAAAACATGCTCGGAAGTTTTATTTTATCTGCTAACTACCTGTCATCAATTTTATTGTAAGTCACCACCGTGCATGACTAGCATTTAATAAGTTAAATGTTAGTTTAATTAAATGCTAGTCATTTAGTCACGGGGGTGACTTAATTAGTTACCCTTGTGCACGGTGGCTAGTCATAGGGGTGACTAATTAAGTCACCCTGTGACTAGCATTTGTCGTTCACCTTTTAACTTTCCTATTCTCAGTATATTATCCTTGACTGGTTCCTGACTTTCAAATGTTGGGCTTCAATCACTTATCTCTTCTGCCCCTGCTTTACAATCTATAAACTCATGCTGATGCTTTCTTCTTACATCTGTTAGCATTACGTCTGAAGGAATTGTACCTTGATTATTGCCCAAGGATTGATGCCCCGACTATATTGTCAGCACTAAAGAAGCTGAAACGTTTGGAAGTATTGTCATTGGCTAGAATCTGAGATGTTTCTGATAAGTTTGTTCGGGTATTGATTGCTGCCAGGGGTCATATTATGAAAGAACTTATTCTGACTGAT
>JANZLX010000005.1:23105766-23119054 GCA_025531955.1 Erythroxylum orinocense
ATTACATATAATCACACAAATTTCCAATTCATAAACAATCATATTCAATTCACATCACATAAACCCTTTGAAACACACTTGTAATCATGAGGACACATTCATCCTTGAACAAACCATACATTTCAACATTAAACACATTATTTGTTACCCACACATTCCTTAATTAATTACCTCAATTAATAATCCATAACTAAATTAACTATCACTCAATTAATCTAACATCATCTAGGTTCATTTTCAACCTCAATTAAGTCCAATTAAACCATTATTAAGTACCTTAACCTTATATAGTTCAACAATTACACAAAACTAAGTTTTTCACCTTCCTAACCATTTCCCATGATAGTGGGAATGTGACTTATAAATCCCATAATCGTTCGGTTCACTCACCCACAACCTTTAATTTGTTTCCAAATCTTAACTTCTTCACTTCCATTTGACACACCTTCAACAAAGTCCATCAATTTCACTTCAATTATACCTTATTCATGCTTCAATACCTCATCAAATTCATGTCCAAACCAATTCAAAAATCATTTATTAAGCAACTCACAAATCATTATCTTACATACATCAAAATCCAAAGCAAAAGTTATCAAACAAGTATCATATTCCAGACCTCAATTCATCATCAACTCAATCTATATCCAATTCAAGCACCATATAATTCATATTACATCATGCTATCAAGTTTAGAATTTCCTTACCTTCTTAACTTCAAATTCCTACTCCAAAGAGCAAGCAAATCAAACCTTTCATGCAACCAACACAATTCCAAGATCAAGGTGCAAATCTTAGCATCAACAAGACAATATAATCTACTTCCTTGATGCAATATTTGGCTAAGAATTTGAAGTGGTAATGCATGGATTTGCATCAAAATTTCAGAGCTTAAGGAGAGGGATAGTTTCGGTGGTGATTGAGCAAGAAGAGAAAGAATAACCAGCAGAAACACTTCAGCCTTAACTGAACTCATTTGATACTAGGTGTCACTCCTCCCATAAGGCATATGTCTCCTTTGCTTGTATCACATATGTCCTGCATTTAAGCTACCAATTGTCTCACTTCCATTAAGCCATTTTTCACTTAATGAATGCTACCAAGTGCCACTTGTCACTCCACAAATGTTGCCAATGTCAATGCATTAGCTATGCCAAATGTCACCAACTTATAAGCTTAGTCATTCTAATTTTTCATATACCAACTTGACTTGCCACTTAACAGTTGTCCTAATCCAAATGTACATTTTAATACCTCAATTCTCTAATGGTATCAATAATTCCAAATTACTAAATATAATCCATTAGACCAAAATTCTAGACATATACAATTCACATTCAAATCATAGCACAATTTTAACACCTATCACATATGTACTTTCATGAACATTTGACGTTTCAACGAGGGTGTAGTTTGGGGCCATACAATTCTCTCCCCATTAAGAATTTTTCTTGAAATTCATACCTTATCAAAATAGTTGAGGATATTGAGTCCTCATGGTCTCTTCTGGTTCCCATGTTTCTTAGAACTTGTAAGCTTCATATGGTATGAGTTTCGGGTTCTTTGATTTTTGATGTTTAATATGATGGGGTTTCTCAACCCTTCCAAGTACTACCCCCATTGTTAATTTTATAGATGTTAAAGCTCAACTGCCAACAAAGCCCAAGCTACAAGGTCCTTTCTTTTCCTCTTCAATCCCTTCTCCTTTATTTTCAAATACTAAGTGGCACTTTGGGCTGGTACGAGATACACCAATATTATATCATTTTTTATTTCTTTTCTCTCTCGCTTTGATAGGATATCTCGGTTGTTTGGTCTTGAATCAAAATCTAGGGTTTTTGGGTCAAGTTTTTTTATTTATATCTTCAACCTTTATTGTCATCTTCGATTTGGGGGTGTATGATTGGGGTTTTCTTATGACTGAAAAAGGCTCCATTTTCTTCCATCTTGCCTCTTTTCTTAAATTTTGTGCTTTTCCATATTTTTGTTCCATTTTCTTCCATCTTGCATCATGTTTTCCTGTTGCATTAAAGTGAATGATCATCAAGGAAGATTGTTTTTTTTTTTGGTTCGTGGTATAAATTTTTAAGCTTTATATGTTTTTTTTTATATATGATGAATTGTATGCAGAAACTGATAGGAGCTTTCTCTTCCACTTTTTCTATGATATTTTTTTATCTTGTTTCATGTATTTCCCTTGCTGCCAAGTGAATGATCATCAAATAAGGTTGTTTTTTTGTTTTGTTTTTGTCTAAAGTTTCAAGCTTTATGTGCGTTTTTTATGGTATATATGATGAATTATATGTAGAAAATGACAAGCTTTCTCTTCCATTTTACTATAATACTTTTTATCTTATATCTTGTCTACATCTTGCTTTGAAGTGAACGATCATCAAACAGGGTTGCTTTTTTTATTTTGTTTTGGTCTAGAGTTTCAAGCTTTATCTGTGTTTTTCTAGTATATGTGATGGATTATATATAGAAACTGACATAAGTATTGTCTTCCATTAGGCTATGTTACTTTTTATCTTGTGTTCTATTTTCCTCTTACTTTGAAGTGAATGATCATCAAGTAGAGTTGCTTTTTTTGATTTGGTTTTGGTCTAGAGTTTCAAGCTTTATATGTGTTTTTCTAGTATATGAGATGGATTGTGTGCAGAAACTGACAAAAGCTTTCTCTTCCATTTGGCTATGATACTTTTTATCTTGTGTCTTGTCTACCTCTTGATTCAATGAATGATCATCAAGCAAGGTTACCTTTTTGTCTTGGTTTTGGTCTAAAGTTTCAAGCTTTATTTGTATTCTTTGGTATATATGACGAATTGTTTGCAGAAATTGACAAAAGCTTTCTCTTCCACTTTGTTATGATAATTTTCATTTTAGGTTTATTTTCCTTGCACTCAGATCTTCACCTAAGGTACACTTTCACTCTCTGATTCTCTCTTCTTGTTCTCGATTCCTTAATTTTTGGCTCTTCTCTTGCTTTAGTCTAGCTCTGTTGCATGTTTAACGAATGGTTCAAGAGCTTGATGACCCTTTTTTAATGTATAACTCTTTCTCTTAAACTTTAGAGTTTTTTTTTTACTTTTTTCCTTTACCAAAGATGGTATTATTCTATTTTTAATTATTTATTATTATTTTATTATAAGGTATTTTAAAAGGTATTTAGTTATTTTATTACATCTTTTATGTTTATTTGATTTTTTTGTAATATATTCATGTCACATTTGCATGTAAGTCTATTAGAAATAGCTTCTCTACTAAGTAGGAGTAAGACTACGTACTATCAAACTTTCCCAAATTCTGCATTTGTGCAGGACTCAACTGAGTGTTGTTGATGATGATGATGAGTCTGCAAAAAAATGTGCAAGTGAATAAAAGATGTTCACTGGATTTTAAAGCTCCTTGACAAGGCTTACAGAGTGGAATAGGAAGAGGATGAGGACTTTTGAGCCTGGCAATGGTTTTAGACTATTTCTAATCACAAGCCATGGTATAAATGAAATCTTAGGACACAATATTTGTTCCAGACTAATTTACGCTAGGTCACCCTCTGAGCTTGACTTTTAAGTAGGTCCTTGAATGATTTGGTGGTGTGTATTCTTGTAGAACTTTCTAATCAAATAGGTTTATTATCTTGGAATTGGTTGAGTTGATAATTAGAAAAGCAACTTATGAAAGTAGGAGCTTCTGTATTATTATAGAGCCAATCTCCATGTCTAATTAGTAACGTGACTTTGGCATTATCAACATAATATAGTCCAATACTCTAAAGGTTAAACGTGGAGATAAAGAAGACCTAGAGAGATCCAATTATCATACTAAATCCATATGTTGTTGGAAGTTATGGAAGGGATAAAGTGGACTAAAGAACTCCAGTTATCGTACGAGATCCGTATGTTGTCACAAAAGTTATATATCTAATATAACTATTGTCAATAACAACAAAATAACATTCTCCTACCTGATAAAGCATACGCACATAAGAGGGAAAGGAATTGTGAGTGATTTAAAAAAAATTACAAACTGCTTTCGATTCAGAAGAAGACAGGTGCCTGTTAAAAATTAAAAAAAAGTAGGAGTCTGTCAGGCAATAATAGCCTATTAAACAATAGGAAACAACAGGAGTCTGCTAAAGAATAGACCAGTTAAAAACAATTTTAAAACAGAAGGCGTCTATTGAAATAAATGGAACCTTTAGCAAGTTATAAACTAAAGGAACCTATTTTAGAATTGAAGGAGCCTCTTGCCAAAATAAACACACACACAATATAATGCGGAAATATAAAAGTTAAGAGAGAAGAGAAGAAGGGCGCAGTTGATTTATACTGGTTCGACTTACAACTCAATCCTACGTTCAGTCCCCAGGCATCCAATTTGAGTGTTTCACTATAAAAATCCAAGTAATTTGACGAGCCTCACTAAGCCCAAAAGTTAATATATTTCAAAGTTCTCTAACCTTTCAAACTAGTAGTATTTAGCTAGCCTTTACAAGCTCTCAATAAAAAATGAAGTTTGCTCAATATAATCTACACTGATCTCTCCCAAAAATATTTTCACTTTCTAAAGAACAAGAGATTTTTCAATGATATCACTTTCAAAAGAATTTATGTTATAGGTGCATTTTGAAAGTTTGATATTGTTCGCAACTCTAATCTATATACCCAAACACAGTTGCTCTTCCTTAAATAGGCTTTTCTTTCAACTCGCCGTTACTTCATTTGCATCCTTAGTCAACTGGATGGATTTAATTCTGAATAACTTCGATGTCATCTTTGCTAAAAAAATCTTCCAATAATCACTCGGCTAATATATGACCCTCAAAATAAGTAGAATCCTTTCAGATAAACCATTTTTAATAAGGTAAGTTCATCAAAAAGGTTCCTGCAAGAAGAAAAGCAATTATTCTATGGTTTTATTTCCGTTTAAGAATTATACCGTTGGTTATATATAAGGAAATAAAATCAATTTAAATTTTGAAATATTATAAGGTTATTATCAAAATCGTTAAAATATGAACCTTGAGCTAACAATCTTCCCCTTTTTTATAATGACAAGCAATCATAGAAATATTTTTCAAAATTTAAAAAGATAATGGATGATTTTGAAAGATACTTAGACTTTTATATGTTCAGACATAGTTAGAACGAGCCTGCCTCTTAAGAAAGGAACCTATCAATTATGTATCAAAAATTTTCATAGCAAAATCAATCACAGATATAAACAAGGTAGCATAGAGAAATCATATCATATATATGCAAAAAAAAATATGTCCATATAAGTTCTCCCCCTTTGTCATTATCAAAAACACAAAAAATAAAGAAATGGGGAGGAAGTAAAATAATATATTGATATGCAAGATAATATCATAAGTACAAATGAGCCATGCAAAAAACAATAGAATTAATGGAGGGATTCAGAGATTTTTCTGAGCAGGATCTACATATCAAGAAGTTGATTTTGCATACTGTTTATCTGTTCTAGATTTTTTTTCTTGATTGTTTTGAATGTTCTTCGGCAGTTGTTGGATACTTGCAGCTAATATATGACCTTCAAATAAGTACAGTCCTTTCGGATAAATTATTTTTTAATAAGGTAAATTCATAAAAAAGGTTCCTGCAAGAAGAAAAACAATTATTCAATAGTTTTATTTACTTTTAAGAATTATATTGTTGCTTATATAAAAGGAAATAAATCTAATTTAAATTTTGAAATATTATAAGGTTATCATCAAAATCCTTAAAATATGAACCTTGAGCTAACACTATCAAGTAGTTTAACATTAAGAGTCAAGGGGATTGTATTTAATGCACACAACTGCAGCAAAGTAGATGAAGATTTATATTTATTGAAGGAAAAAGATCATAATGCAGTTACAATGATGGATGATGTTCATCTTAAAACGGTATACTTCATCTTACATAGCCAAGTGTTTAACAAATGACAGAACTCGGATATTGGAAAAATCTGCAACAACTGAAAGACAGAAAAGAAGCTGCTGATATGGAAAATCAACCCTACAATATAAGCCATGGTGCACGTGTATTGTTGTTCTGGCATAACAGCCCTTATTCCATTTATGAAGGCCAACCATGTAAATTGTAGGGCTATATATGTTAGAATGTTAGCACTTGCAAAGAAGTAAACATAACATGCATCGCTGCTCATTACTCCCCATAATAAGAGGCATGCTGCACCTAGGGAGCTTATCATGGCAATGGTGTCGGAAATAACAAACCATTTCATGTCTTTACTTGATTGCAGAAGTGCCAGGCCTTGGCCAGGACCAACGTCGTTGTCAAAGCCACCAGGCATTGTAAAAGCAGCAGTAAATGTAACTGTTGTGATGATAGTTGCAACCATTAAAAGGGTCTGTCCCATTTGCCTGTAACTCTTCAATGAAGTGGCATCTTGATTTGTAAGAGGCGTATTCTTATCATTGTTAGCCCAATTTGGTGGCGAGATTAGTGCTTTAAAGAAGCTTGTGATCAGGTTCTGTCAAAAGGAAGGAAACAGATTAACACAAACACTAAGGTTTTGTATAAAATTGCTTGAAGAAGCTTTTGATCATGTTGTGTCAAAATGACTAAGGAAAGAGAAACAGAAACGCAAAGGACCTGTAATTCTATTTGTAAAACCTCGCAAGTCAGTAAGAACTTACGCTTCCCCTGGGAAATGCAAGACAAGATTCTTTGATTGATTCATCAATCTCAAACACTGTATCGCCAGTCTTATTTTTGGCCTTTTGGTCAACTCTTTTATCCCAAATGAGGTAGCGAACAATCCATGTATGCCTTTTGATTGTGGCCAAATGCAAAGGCGTGTTTCCATCAATATCTGCTTGATTTATGAGTCCTTCCAGTTCTGCTGTTTCTAACATGTACCTAACCACATTTGGTTTCCCACTAAGAGCAGAAAAATGAAGAGCATTTCTACGATTGAGGTCCAGAAGTTCTAAACAATCTGGGCAAAAGTCAATAATTTGCTTCAACACATTGATATGACCTTTCCTGGCTGCAATATGAACTGGTGCGTAGCCCTCTTTATCCAATATATATGCAGCAGAGGAATCAATGTCTAGTAATCTTTGAACTGATTTATGGTCTCCTAAGTCTGCTGCATAGTGAAGTGGGGTCCTGCCTCCGAAGTCAGTCTCTGTAATGAGCTGTGGTTTGGCTTCCAGGAGGTCTTCCACAATCCCTGCAGTTATGAAAGACTAACTGACCCAAGATAGTATAGTGATTATAGTGAACTGATGGAAACAAAACAAGTATTGAAGGAAATCTACTTAGTTGAGAAGCAATACTAAGTACGATACGTTTTCAATCAACACTTAGCTGATATCAACTGCATAATGAGGTGGCATAGTCAGAATCAGGAGAAGGATATATCTGAATGTCACAAGCTAAGCTTAAAACAATGATCGCTATCATCTCGTTATTTGTACTCTGTGGAGTATGTGAAGAAACATGGCATTGATAGGAAGCATAATTACCAGAATGTCTCCATATTATTGCAACATGCAAAGCGGTTTGACCATCTGATCCTCCATGAGCTGAAGATGGACTTGCAATCAAAATTTCATTCACAATATCTTTCATCCCATTTCTAGTAGCAACAAACAACGGAGAATCACCAGCGTGATTTTCATAACAAGCTAACTTGGGATCAACCTTCAGCAAGAACTTGGTGACACTCAGATGACCGTTTCCAACAGCCTCATGTAAAACCGTGTTTTTCCTTTTATCTCCCCGCCTTAGCACCTCAAAACCTTTCTGGATACCTTTCCAGGATGCGCAGAAAGTTTCCTTTACTAGAAACTCAACGATAGGGAGGTGACCATACCTTCCAGCAAAGTGTAGAGGAGTCTCTCCATGGATGTTTGGCCTAGTGAGCAGGAGTTTGCATCTAGAGTAGATTTCAGCAGCTACATCATGGTTGCCATATTGAACTGCAATATGCAGAGGTGTGTTCTCCTGAGGAGTTTGTTTGGTAAGTAGATTTTGGTTTTCATTCAAAAGTTCTTTGAGGTAACATATGTTGCCTGACATGGCAACCTTGTACAGCCTTGGATCCATGAGAACCTGAAATCAAGCAATTTCCAGGAAATTTTCATTCATAAAAGCTAAGTGGAATGGAATTGGAAGCAGAACAAAATTAAATATTGGTCAATCCTTCACTAAGAAAAGAAGAACGAGATTCAAAGTTGATATTGACATTTATTTGTGCTTTGTTGAATTGACTTACACCGCTGAATATCGAATAGTAAGTAGAGCTGGCCTAAACGTGGATTTTAAACGCCCAGACTTTGAACATTGAATTTTCTGTGCTTCTCCGTCTTAAATTATTACAAGGGGTCTACAAGTTGATAATAATTAGTAAACGCATATTCGTCACAAGTTGAATGTATATCCACTTATGTCCTCCGAAAAATATTTTTATTATTTTGCAATGCAGTGCTCTAAATAAGAATAGTATAGGTTTGGGCCGAATTCAGGCCGTCTATTGTTTAAGCCCAATATAAACCTTGTAATTTTAGTTTAGCTTATCTCAATATTCAATCGGACCCTAAATTTATGGCTCGAGCTTAAACTCCATAAGACTGGGTGAGAGTCAAACCCATTTAAATCAAGTCAGATCGAACTAGAGTAAATCCCAATTAAGTTAGGCTAAATCTAATAAGTTCTAGGTAAAATTTGACTTAACCCAATCAAATTTAGTTGAATTAAAAAATTAAAACATGCTTAAAAAAACTTAAACATGAAGAAGCTTCTTCCTTTAACAATTTAAATAACTTTAAACAATCCAAAATAAAACAATATATCATTTCTATCCATATACAATAGATGGCGGGAGAGGAATTGAAGATTATATTGGCGAGAGCAAACTACCCAATACCAGTTAGCAGCAAACATTATCAAGGAGATCCGAGGCCTTGTAATATCCAAAGATGTAACCCAAAGTCTGTCAAATGCGATTGAGCTGGAACTTATAACTCTTTAGCTTTATTTCCATACTTTATAAATTTGAGTATAGACCATTGTAATACTTTTTATTCTCTAGGGAAGACCTCACTATCTTGTTGTATATAGTTTTCACTATAGTTAACGAAAATTCCTTTTAATTTTCAAAAAAAAAATCACAGTAAACACAACTTAAACATATAGAAACTTCTTCTATTAACCATTCAAATAACTTCAAAACAATCCAAAATGAAACTATACATCATGCCTACATCAAAAGTATTGCAGAGACAGCATAAGCAAATTACAAATATGTTTACAAAGTGATTCGAATTGTCTTTAAAAAAGTAATCACTTGGACTTGGAGAAGCTAAAGTAGAGATAATGACATAGTTTTCATTGTTGATCTACAATGTTAATTAATAGCCAAAAATTTTTTTTGTTTTTTTGAGAAATTAAAAGATCTCAGTAAAGAATCCATTAAAGGATGAGTAGTACATAAGCTGATAACCAACCAGACAGCTTAGAATACATTGACACAAGCTATTTCACCTCGGCAACAAACTAAATGGATAAGATAATAAGTTGTATATGACACTTATAGGATGATACTACAGCTTTCATACAAAACCCATACGATAAAGGGATTAATTTCACTAAACATTTTCATTTATTTTAAGTTACAATCCTTTAGGAGATAACTACCTAAACTTGTCATAGGGTTAGAATACAACTCCCTAAGCGTCAACAAGAACACTACTTGACTACCAAAGATTCACTAAATCTTAAATGGATTTGATGAGCCACTATTTGTATCCTTGTTTTAACAACGCCTATAAGAGTATACTTTCCTAGAATGTTTGTCTTTGAAAAATCCTCTAATTTCTTTATTTCTGTAAGGCATATACTATATTCACAAGGGCAATTTTAAGTACCAATAAGTCACCTTTCTTCACATTATGATTACGAGAAATCCAATTAATCAAATCCTATTAGCTAGAGGTTAGAGAAGATATATTACAAAGCAATTGAATTTGGTCCCAAATGTAAGATGAAAGTCTGCACTTAAAGAAAAGATGAGCAATTGACTCACGTTCCTCATTGTAAAGAGAATAAGTAGTATGGAGATTTAGGAAACTCCTTAATTTATTTGTCGTGCTCAATCTTTCTCTTATTACTAACCACAAAATATAGGATACTCAAGGGTTGGCCTATAAGTTATGCCAAGTCATCTTGGAGGATTGATTTCTTAGCAAATCCCTATATGATACAATAGTGAAGTTACATGATGGATGCCAACACTATTGTAAGGAGTCCTCCAAATTGTGAGTGAGTTTAAAACTGAAGATATGATCAATAATGTGTCCTTGTTAACTATACCAAAAGTGTTCAGGTTTATGTCTAGAACCTAATTTACTAAGACAAATTGTTCCATCCAAAGGAAAAGTAAATCAAAATGTACAAATTAAAGAAATCAACCCAAAAATGGAAGAAAATGGACTAACTAATCATTACAGCTTGGATAGTTCACACCCCTTCATCTATATATAAAAAACATCATGTAAATCATTCTCAATTTTGCAATAATTTTATTAAATGAAAGGATGATAATTAACAAATAAATATACTTTCATCGTTAGATATTTCTTTGAAAAAACTATCAGTTTGATGAATGCTCTCTATATCTATCCCCATATAAAAAAACAAAATAAAAGATAATATGATAAATAATTATTAAAATTATAAAAAGCAAAAACTAAAATATCATATAGTATAGAGCTTACTAACCAACCTTGGACACATATGATGACTTTCACAGTTTTGGGATCAAGTCAACTATGATGAGGACTCATTATCTGACCAATAATAATAAAAACAAACTTAAATCAACTATAGATAATGTAATGGCTAACAAGTCTCATCCAAGTGCTTACATAATTAAATGTTGAGCTCCATTCTACTTTAGCCATGATAATATATCACTCATTAATTATAGTCATAATATTTACTTCCAAATATTTATCTAGCTTCATCCTAGTTTAAGAATTCTTAACTTTTTTTTCCTTAATGTATTCCTTACTTAAACCTCCAATCTTACTTAATAATGATGTATTAACAAAATATCTATTTGATATTGAACTATTGCAATCTAACTTTATGACCATTCTTAATTGATAATTATTAAAAAAATCATACTATAAGTATTTAATGATATCAATAAATCCTTTAACTTGATCCCCAACTATCGATAAAAAAATTGAAATCACTTCATTTTATACCTTAAGTCTAACAATTCCACAGTATCACCAATCATAAACGAATAAGTGACAAATTTTCCCACAAAATGCTTTAACATTGTCTGAATCACCTCCGTGGAATCAAAGATCCACTCAGATAATGCTAGTTTTATCTTGTATTTGTTAGTAAAACAAATGCCAATTTCGTATAAAATTATTTTCCCAATTCCTACTGTTTTCTATCAGTAAATAAATATATTGATAATCTCATTGTCTCAACCTAATAAACACTTCAATATACTTACTTGTTGACTCTTGCATCTTAAAAATGGAATTTCATCTTGTTAGACAATCTAGAACCAACTTCTTTGTATATGAAATACGTAGTTGTCATATAGTCTCTTTAAACTTTTCAACTCATTTAGGTGTTGCATTCTAACATACTACATTATTGCAGGTTTCCACTACCACTTCTTTTATTATCTCTAAACCATTTGACTATATGCACAAAACAACACATACAGAATAATCTCCCACCAATTGGCAATCTCCTAACCCACAACCTAGTTTTTCAATTTTTCGATTATAACATCATTTATGATATAGTTATCCAAAGTTATGGTTAAGATTTTTGTGTTAATGTTTCAATACATTAAGAAATCAACTACTAAAAATCTCAACCTCCTATTTGAATATGGCGTTAGGACATAAATAAACCTACCATTTAAAAACATGAACAAATATCAATATAACATAATTAATGAACAAGTGATAACAAAATTAAAGTTTATTACTTTCCTTAAGATTCAATTGCATAAAGTCCAATTGTTGTTAATATAATGCTTTGTCACTGTCATATAACTCTTAGTTGTTAGTTGTCCATATGGCAAATATGATAGTAACTTGTCGATTATTACTCAATAATGTCTTCAATGTTAAATATTTTGTTCATTGTAAATTTTTAAAATGTCTTTTTTTATAGTATTATAAGTTAGCATCTTAAAGATTAGTTTAAGTGAGGTGCTAAGTACCTTAAAGACTTGACCGTCAATAATATAGGGCATATATTCATTCTACATGTTCTTCTTTCTAAACAAATTCTTAGATCTCTCAAAATCATAACTCGTTTTCATTCTTTTATTTCATTAGGTTAAAGGTTAAAAAATTTTGACCTTATAATATCAACTTTCTTTTATCAAAGGAGTCCACGTGCATCTTCAAATGAGATGTTCCACCATTATTACCCATGGTCAACATTTTATAGCACTACTTACATTTAGCCTTATCAACTTCATCACTTGATCTAATCTTAATGAAATAAGTCCAAACATCACTTCTTATCTTCAAAGAATCCATTCCTTCATTTTAAACTATTTCTTCACTTGCCCATCCATCTAAAACAATTATAAACAAGATAACTTTGAAACCAATTTAAGGTAAAACATGAAAAACAAAAAGTCACATATAACTAATGTTATGTCAAGCTTTATATGGAAGAGATTCACCTATATGATCAAAATATCATAATCAATATTATACGAATACCTTTGGCTAAATTCCAATATAAGTGAATCATTGTTATACATGGCACCAAATGTGACATCAGTATTATTCCTCACACTAATGATAACAACATAAATGAATCAATATGTCTTAAGATATTTTATTTTAATATGAGCAAGTTCACATTATATGTTTGTAACACTTCACTGTGTGAATCTAAAACTACTAACATAAGTTTTGATTGAATGGATTGATTTTACTATTATAACTCATGGTAAGAGCCATAGCTTTGGTAATATATTGCAGTTGTTACCTAATTACTCACACAAGTTGTACTTTGTGAGAAATCCCAAGGACCAAATCCTTTAAAAAATCTTTAAAATTAATTTCTTTTATTGTCCTAGTTTCTTATTAGCTAAGAAATGAAAGTTTCAATCTAAAAGGCCTGATATGGCAATATGTCATCCACTAGACAACTACAAAACATGTAAAAACCCTACCCTACAAGTTGTTAGTAGTGTGCCCTAGGCCAATGAACATTTGTGATTCATGTATTAACATTATGATTTGTTAATAATATATTAT
>JANZLX010000005.1:23119154-23132843 GCA_025531955.1 Erythroxylum orinocense
CGTTGATTCTTCGTATTTTCGATTATACTTGATTTTCTTGTATGGTCTTTTCCGCAGCGTATTTTGAATACTCGGACTGTACGCGATCCAACACAAGTTACTCTATTCGATGTTTTACACAAACATTTTGAATGATGGGCATTCCAAAATAAAATTACCATCCTAAAAATATAGAATTGTACCCAAACCAACTAATTGTTATGCCTAGCTCTTACACCCCTCTCACTTATTTACAAATAAATTCTACTCCTCAATTTTCAAAACTTCTTTCCCAAAGGTTCCTTGGAAAAGTTTTGTTTGGTCGGGTTGCAAGCTTCCTAATGATTCCTTCGTCTTATGATTAGCAATAAAAAACAAGCTTAAAACAAAGGATAAGCTAGGAAGCATAATCAGGGGAATAAGCCCAATATACTATCTTTGTAACTTAAAGAATGAAAGTATTCAACATTTATTTTTCAAGTGTCGATTCGCTTACATCCTCTAGACCAGAATATAACAACTTTGTAATATATCATTTTAGTTAGAGGATTGGGACCAAATAGTCCTATGGGTAGCTTCATGTTACAAAAGGAGCACAACAAATGATAAGTTTTTTACAATAGTGTTTGGTTACTTTATTTATTCATCCTAGAAGTAAAGGAAAAAAAAGGATCATTGAAAATATAAGTAAAGGAACTCAAGAATAATTAGACGGAAACACTAATCTAGATTTCGAAAATTATGTTTACCAAAGCTCCAAAAAATGGAATTGGCATAAAAATAGCTAGTAGTTGAAATATCCCTTCTAATCTACTATTAATGAAACCTAAATAATTAATACTAGAGAAACTCATGCAAAAGCAAGTTGGCAGTGCTTAATCAACCAAATAAGAGTTTCTTCTTAAACCTTAGATAAGCCCATAATAAACCTCAAGTTTAACAAAAGGTATTACCTTTCTCAATGGGATATTGATTACTATAGTTAGAGACTATAATGAATTAAAGATCGAAGAAATGTTTCTAAAGTCATGGAAGTTAGAAACTAGAGATAAAAAAAATTTGTTCGTAGAAACTAAAGGTAAAAATAATTTTGTTCTTTCTATGTAATGCAAGCTTGCTTAAGGCTTATAGCTTTTTATTAGGGATGGCAATGGGTTACGTCATGCTACTGAGCTCGTCTAAGTCTAAGCCCAAATTAAGGGACTCTAGTCTTATTAAGTCCTAGAAATCTGAAGTTCAGCTTGGTCTGAATTTTTAATTTTTAAATTAAAAATAAAAAATAATGTCATTTTACTCAAAATGACTTCGTTTTACATATACATTTTAGGATTCACGTTGGGCTGGGCCCTAACAGCCTAAGGTCTAGCCTAGCCCAAGGCTCAATTTAAAAAAAAAAAGTTCGGTTAACTCAAGCCTAGCACATTGACATTGAGTGGAGCCAGAGGTGACCAAATTGCAAAATCTACTCTTTATCATAGAGCCTTTATATTGTCTTTCCTTTTGGCAATTAATCAAATTCGTTAATTTCAAAAAGAAATGCATAAAGTAAAAGAAAAGAATGAAAGAGTTATGAAAGAAAAAAACATTAAGATGGATGAGAAGAGGAAAAATGAAAGGAAAAATGAAAAACAATTAACACAAACCCCTCCTCTCCTCCATCCATTCATTTGTTATTACCCTGAGAAGAAACTTTTGTTAAATGATTTTATATAAAAATAATAATAAGCCTATCCTATTAGGCATATTTTAGTCTCGAATGAAGCAAAACAATTGTGATATTTTGGGATCTTTTTCCAAGTCAGTGGAAGTTGATTCACAACTATAACACATATCCCAATGGATGAATACTAATGGTGTACAATCAAACCAAAGTTTTAATCCTTAACTCTACTATTACGGATCAAATCATCCATCTAAAAGTTCATTTACTATAATTGAATGTCAACATCCACCTTTCCTTCATTTATGCTTATAACTATTCATTTTAAATAGTTGCTTTATAAACCAAGCTTAGAAGCATAGCCCTTGTGATGAAGGATCATTTTCTTATCTTAGGCGACTTTAATGCTATAATATTCCCTAAAGAGTTAGAATCCAAAACAGCTCACAAACATTACTATGAATATCCAAAGAGATGTCTTAATGACATTCAATTGTTTGATCTTCCTTATGGAGTAATTTTTTCACTTAGAACAATAAGCAAAATGAGAACAATTTCACTAGGAGGAAACTAGACAAATGTTTGACTAACTTGAAGTTGATGAAAAATTTTCCTCAATCTCAAACTCTCTTTCCAATGTTAAGCTATTTGACGACTCCCATATTTTGATCTTCCTCAATTTTGCCAAGAAAACCATACACTTCCCTTTTAGATTTAACAATTTTCTCACAGATATTGCAGGCTTTCATAATTTGGTGGAAAAACATTCTAATGTTCAATATTATAGGGCTAAATAGTTCATCCTCATGAGAAAGCTCTAAAGTATTAAAGAGGAAATAAAAAATTTCTACAAGTTAAACATAGGTAACATGCATCACCTTTTATCTACTATAAGGAAAGCCTTAGATCAAATTCAATATGTTGTTTATTGTAATTCCCCTTCCATTCATCTTAAAAATCAGGAGAAATAAGCTTTGAGGCTCTTTCCTATGCCTTGAACTTCCATCACTCTTTAATGAAACAAAGACCACAATAAATTGGCTTCAGCATAGAGATAAGAACTCGGGTTTTTCCACAAAACAATCATCTCCAAACAAGCCACCAACATAATTGTCTCCATTTGTTGCTCAAGTACCATCCTAGATTCTCAATTCAAGATTATCAAAACTATTAAGCAACATTTCAACTATCTTTTATGGTCATCCTCTATTTCTTACTCCTCACCAATACTAATCAAAGAAATCATTAAGGATTAGCTCTCCCCACAAGAAGTCAACCTACTCGTCAAAGCTATCTCCATCTAAGAGATCAACCAAGCATTTAGATCACCACATCCTAAGAAAGTTCCAGGTCCAAATGGATTCAATGCCATCTTCTTTAAAACATGGAACATCACCAATAAAATGGTTGTAGAGCTAGTAATGGAATTCTTTAACAAAGGCAAGTTATTGAAAGAAATCAATAGTACCCTAATCACAGTGGTTCCCAAAGGTATAAATCGTATCAACTTTGGGGATTTTTCAACCTATAGATTGACGTAACATAATTTATAAATGTATACCTAAAGTATTGTTAGTAAGATTTAAGGCTATACTCCCTAATCACATTAATTACACACAAAGAGCTTACATCCCTAAAAGATTTATTGGTGATAACATTTCCATTTCTCAAGAACTCCTCAAGCATTACACAAAGAGAAGAAGTCACAGAAAGTGTTCCATGAAATTAGATTTTCAAAAAGAATATAACATGGTAGGTTGGTCTTTCCTAATCAATATCCTATATGAATGTAGGTTTTCATCACATTTCATTACTTGGAAACAATAATTTGTAAGCATTGTTAGTTTCAAAGTCTTGGTTAATGGGGTACCATCAAAAGCAATCAATAGGGCAAAAGGAATCAGACAAATAGATCCTCTCTCTCCTTATCAGTTCTCACTAGCAATGGAAGTATTGAACAAGCTTCTAGCCAGGGTGGTAGAGAGAGACCCTAAATTTAAATTCTATGGAAAATGTAATAAGTTGAAGATCATAAGCCTAAGCTCTGCTGATGATCTATTTTTGTTCTCTAAATATTATTGTAACTCAGTCCTATCTCTCAACAATGCTCTCAAAATGTTTAATAGCATGTCTATATTATCTATCAATAATAGCAAGTGTTAATTTTGAATTTAGAAGTGCAATTAACATTACACCTCTTCTAGCTTCAATTACTGGTTTTAGGATTCAACAACTCCCCATTAATTATCTAACAATCCCTATCTCTTCAGCTATAGGTCCCTAAAATCCATAATAGGATTAACAGATAAATCCATAGAGAACTTTCCATTATAGACAAACTGATTAAATCATTTCTTTCTTCTATGACTATTCACTAGGGATCCTAGCTAGTTTTTCCCAAATATATCATCAAGAAGATTAACATAATCTTCAAGAATTTCTTATGTTCTGGTCATAAACTAGACTCTAAAGGTGGTAAAGTGAAGTAGTCTAAAATATGCTTACCACAAAAGCAAAAGGGATTAGGCATTATGGCCTTTAGAATAATGAACTTATCCCTGCTTACTAAAAAGATATGGAGATTGATACAAGACAAGCAATCTCTACGAGATAGGTGGGTTAATGCACCATACGTTAAGGAGAAATCCCTACGGAGTTTCAAGATTCCAAGCAATGCCCTTGCATTGCTAAGACACATTGTGAAAATTAAAGACAAACTAAAACCACAGGTTAATTACCAAGTTGGCAATTGAGAACACTTTAGCTTTTGGTTTGATCCATGGTCCTCATATGACATTCTCTATCACGTCCTTGAGTTAGAGGGATTCAAAAGCTCCATCAATCAGAATGTCAATGTTTCTTATGGCCTAAGCATATTGAAACAATGCTCTAACGTAGAGTCAAATTCAAATGTAGCAACTACTATCTAACTTCAATTTGGTAAGGAAGGTAGAAAAAATTAAATGGAAATTGGAAAGTTCAAGATGTTCCTTCATTCGCTCAACCAAACTTATTCACAGTAAGGAGCATCCCTAAGACAACTATCACTAGGATTTATGGTATAAAAACTACAATCTTAGGCAAGAGCACATATTATGGCAAGGTTTTAAACTAAGACTAGTCACATTGAACAGAGTAGGAAAATTCCTCCACATGCCTGATTGGTGCACTCTATTTAAGAATCACCATGAATCTCATGATCGCCTATTCGTATTATGTTCCTAGTCTAACAAAATCTGGAGATCTATAATCATTATGTATGGTGCTAACAATCCACCCACATCTTGGTCAAACATAGCATATTAGAGTGAACATTTTAAACATATACATGAAGGAGATAGATGGATAATTTATATTGCATTAGCTTACTTTGTAGTGGTTGAAAGGAACAAAATCTTTAAATCCCTTTCAACTACAACATAGGAAACTATATAGAACACTGTAAATAAGATCATAATGTACATCTGTCTCTACAAATGCAAGCATAAATTTAGTAGCAAGGTCCCAATAAATTGGAACATCAACCAAGGTGAATATCTAACAAGAAATGTAACAGCCCAGACCACCCGCTTGTAAACATTGTTCGCTTTGCATGTAGGCCTCTTTTGGACTCTACTCCCGCTCACACTTTTGTTCTTCCCAAAGCCCACCCAACTTGCCATAGAAAAACGTGCCTACAAGGGAGAGGTTGCCACACCTTTATAAAGAGTGCTTCGTTCTCTTTTTGGACCAATATGGGATACAAGTATATCAGAGCCAGTACCCAGATGGTATGCCAGTGAGGATGTTGGGTCCCAAGAGGGGTGGATACTTGTATCCCATATCAGTCAGAGAGGAGAACGAAGCACTCTTTATAAGGGTGTGGCGACCTCTCCCTTATAGACATGTTTTCCCGTGGTAAGCCAGGTGGGCTTCAAGAAGATCAAAACCGTGAGTAGGAGTGGAGTCCAAAAGAGGCCTACACATAAAGTGGACAATATCTACAAGCGGGTGGTTTAGGCTATAAGAAACTTGACCTGAAAGGCTAATTCTCACCATTATGCAATAAAAGGTGAACAGGGGTAAGGTGAAGTCAACTTGTAGTCAATGGAGTAAACGCAGGAAATAATATCAATAGAAATCTAAAGATGACTAGGGATAAAGCAAAACCACAATAACCTCCTACATGAAATGAGTGTTGGTAGTTGCAGAAGAAGTAAGAATTGTGTGTCACTTGCATGAACAACACATGGCTTTATAAACTTTCCCCATTTGTGTTAGTTGTTTAATCAAGTTGTATTAAGGTGTCAATCACCTAAGAGCAGTTTGTTGTCTAAGTGAAACTATGATTGTACATTACTTATTTCATATAATGAATTACCAATTCATAAAAAAAAAACTTATTGCTTTAACTACTTCCCAACAAAATTTGTCACAATCATAAAAGTTCCCACCTTTTTTTTTCATTTCTTGCTTGATTATAATTAAATGTCTTACCAAAATGTTGGTGTCTAAAAGTGGAAACCAATAAGAATTAAGAAAGAATCCACCTCAAGAAGAATGAAAACTAATAGCTATATTATACAAAAAGTGACATATTAAGACAAGTTATACTACGATTAGTTACATAAGCTCATCAACCTATATAACCATATAGTAGCTTAAAACCATAGTTTAAATAAGGTAAATGACACAAAATCAACAAATAATGAAAGATAAGCAGATAACTACTTCAAAAAAGTAAATGAAATGAAACCCTATTTAATTAGCAACAAAATATTGATCCTTTAAAACCAAATAGTCCTCCGTTAATGTATCTTTGATGATAGTTTTAGGTTAATCTCTATAATTGATGGAATACAAACTTTTAAAATACACTATGAATAGCAATAGGAAACACTTACAATGCATAAAATATGATTATTTTTTGGCAAGAGACAAGAATAGTGAATAATTATGAATATTTTATTAAAAGGTGAAAGCAATGTTTTAAAAACTAGAGTAAAAATTAAATTGATAAAATAAGAGTTTTAAAATTTAAAAGGTTTAACCAATATTAAACCATCATAAAACTAATTAAAAATTGAATAAATTTTAAAATTTTAAAATATGATTAAAAGAAATTATCCTTAATTTAAAGTTTAACTAAAAAAATTGTTATATTAAAATTAGCTAGTTTATTTTAATTTATAAAAATTGATTAGTTTAGTAAAATTAATCGATTAAATAATTAACTGATCGATTTTTAACAACAAGAATTATCAAAGCAAATCGAACTAAAAAATTAAAAATTAAATGAGAAAGTTGACCAATTTAAAGTTTTCACAGTTAAACTGTTCAAATTAGTTTTCTTTTTTACTCATAAGGTAAGATTGTAATTGAATCTAAAAATATACATCTAAATGACCTCGCAAAATGTTCACAATCTCATTAAAGATAAATAGAAAAGGAGAAATAATATAGCCTCAAAGTCATTTCTTAGTTTTTAATAAAATATATAACATCAACGCTAATTGATTCTAAGTCCTATGACAAATTAATTGATTCAACCAATTGAATGGAAATTCACATTACACATGCCATTAGGCATGTCAAAATAAATCTGGCCCGTGGTCAACAAGTTTGGTCTGGTCAAACCAACCTATGGGCCGACTAGATATGGCCCATGGCATTTTGAGTCGGGCCATGGCTTGTGGGTCAAAGCGGTCGGGCCGGGTTGTAGTGTTTCTGGGGGGCCACGAACAAAACAGCATTGTTTTGTTCATGTTTAAAATATTTGTTTCATCGATAAAATAACGTCGTTTTGCTTTAAGAGTAAAACGTTGTGGTTTTGCAACAAGAAGAGACAAAACGACGTCATTTTCTTACAAGCAAAAACAACGTCATTTTGCTTCTGATTAAACGAAAGCCACGCCACTCTCACCCTACCACCCAACTGCCTGCTGCGTCCCTCCCTCACACCATCGTACGCTTGCCCCTACGCATCCATCAACCTCCCACCTGCCTCCATCTCCCTTCGTCCCTGAGAACTCACAGTCTCACATTCTCCTCGAGAACTCCCTTCATTCTCAAGAACTCACTCACTGTTTTGTTCTTCTTCTTCTTTTCACTTTGTTCCTGCGATCTTCTTCTTCATATTTCATCTGTCGTGGCAACATCAAAGGTAAGCTCTCATTCTCTCTTTGTCTTTTTTTTTTTTTCTTGAGAAGTGATGTGGCTAATTTGAGAAGTTTACATGTTAATATTGGGAATATTGGATAATGTTTGTATTGTGTTTGATGAAATGCCACAGATATTAATCAAACCATCTTTCCTGCTATGTTAGTATTTTTATCTTCTGTTTCTATTAACCCATAGTTAGTATTGTGTTCACAGCTTAAACATTGCCATGCCATCTCATTTGTCTTGGATCATATTTTCTTGCTCATTAATGGATTAGTTTATTAATCGCTCAATTATACGAGCACAGAAGCATATCATGTTAAGTAGTTGGTATTATGCTGCATTCATCTTTTCCATGTTAAAGTTCAACTTCAAAGTTGAGTTGTGATTCTCTGTAGTAATGTTGAATTGGAATATGAAATTAAAGGTTGTAATACCATTCATCTCTGTGCAAGGGTAGTTTGGGTTAACAGTATAAAAGGTAGAAGAAATTAAGAGTTTGTGTATGTTTTCAATTTTTGATATAAAAGCGACCCAAAACAGAAATGAAGAAGTTGATCCATGTGTCTACTTATTACTGTAAACAATTGGATACCATCTTGTATCTTCAATTGACACCTATTAATATAGATTATAGGTTTTACAAGCATTGATAAAACTATATTTCACTAGCTTAAACGAAAATATAATAATAGTCAAAAATTCCTTTAGCAGCTTTGAGAACTCACTGATGAAGATGCTGGCTCCTTTTAGTATGGACAGCAGGTGAGAGTTTCTTGTGCATTTATGTAAACTTAGCAGCAAAATAAATTAGTACTATATGCTAACCACCAAAACTAACAGGTATTGGTGAAATGTTCTAGTAAAGTACTTGACAACTTAAGTGAAGGCATTCAGTACTTGACCTTTACAATTTGTGCAGGATCTTATTAACTAAGTGACAGTGCAATAAACATGTTCTAGAGAGTTCATAATTACCCTAACTTCATAGTTGACTCAAGTAGTGGTAGTTACTCTGAAAGTTATTTGATAATTCAGTTATATCTGTTGGTGTCAAATAACCCATCTAAAAGTTACCTTACATGGACATGCATAACAATTTTCAATTACCTATATTACTTCTTTAAGATTTGGATACATCCCTTAACATTTGGTATATATATAACTACATATAATTGTTGATTGTTTTATCTATAAAGTGTATAATATGATGATGTTAGCTCTCATACATATTGTTATTAGTTTTTTTTACGTGAATAAAAAGTACCACTTTATTATTTGTTGTAGCTCATATTCCTTTATTCCAAAATCACTAGATTACAAGATACACTGAAAGTGTTTGATAAAAATATGTTTTTTGAAGTGTTAGATAAAATTAATATTGAGAATTAAATTGGTTCGTTTAGTTGCAATTACGGTGAGATTTTGTGCAGAATCTTAGCCTCAAATAAATCCCTTTCCATTAACCCCTTTACATCATAAACACATAAGTTAAGAAACTTCTTTGGACTACCTTTAAATAAAACGAAGTGCTCTAATAAATTAGCCGACCAATTAAACACACATAATTAGTTATGGATCATGTGTTTTATTTTATGGGGATCAGTCTTCTATAGCGTGAATGGTGTTCTTATCTTTGAGGTTTTAGTCTATGCCATAAGGAGGAGAGAAAAGACTGTGATTCTAGACGTATATTGTGATTGCTCTAACCATCCTTTCTAGATTTGCATATTTTTTAAATCTATGTATAACTATGGACTATTCGTTAAGAAAGGTCAACATTTTATTTTCATTACAAAATATCTATCTACTTTGATATCCTAACCTAATCTATTTTCCTTCCTCTTAAGATGTTGCATCTCATTAATTTACCTTTTTTTGTCCATGTCCGAGTAATGATTTACAGGATGAATATCTTTCAATTTCCGTAAACCCAACCCAAAAAGAGGGGGTAAAGCATTACAAATCAAATATAAAACTGAATTGCAATATTTTATTTCTAACCTCAAGTATTTATGTTTTTTGTCATATGTATGAGCATATTCCTTCAATTGAGAGTTCTAATCCATTATCACAGGTAGAAGTGGAAACTTATATTCCAACACCAAGTGATGATAGAAGATCAAATAGAACTCAAATTAGTCAACATAAAAGTGAAGTTTGGAATCACTTTAAGAAGAATATATTGATCGACGTAATTGAAAAAGCATAGTACAATTATTGTCATAAATTGTATTCAAGTGGTTCGAAAGGTGGAACGTCTCATTTAAAGAGACATACGAAATCATGTACTAGAAGGAAGATGGTTTTAGAAGGTCAAACATTTTTTACCCCTAACCTTATGAAAGGAAAGCATGAAATGACCGTAACAACTTTTGACAATAATAGATCAAGAATTTTGATGGCTAATATGGTTATTGAAGATGAACAACTATTGTCTATGGTTGAAAGCAAGAGATTCAGGATATTTCTTAATTTACTCCAACCGACTTTCAAGGTTCCAAGTTGGAATACATTGGGGAATGATATTTTCAAAATTTATTTGGATAAGAAGAGAAACATTAAGAGCATTGTCAAGTTTTTAAGGACGAATTTCCATAACAACGGACATGTGGACAGCCAATAACCAAAACAAGGGTTACATGGTGGTGACGACATATTATATTGATAATGATTGGAAGTTATGCAATAGACTTTTAAGGTAATTTATATTCTTTAATATTGTTATCATTTACTTTTTCATTATTTTATGAATTTATGATTCATATTGGTATGCTTTTTCATGATAGGTTCATTTATGTGCCGACACTGCATACAAGTGAAAATTGGCAAATATGTTGAAAGACTATTTGATGAATTTGAACATCGACAACAAAGTATCCTCTATCACAGTCGATAATTATAGCACAAACGATGCTATGATTGAGAAGTTGAAGGGTAAGATGTAGGTTAGGGGCTTATTAGCTAGAGGTAAGTTATTTCACATGCGTTATTTTGCGCATATTCTTAACTTGATTGTGAAGGTTGGAATGGAGATGATAAAGGAAGCAATAGATTTTATTCGAAATAGCGTTTTATGTTAAAGTGCAACTCCTAAAAGAGTTGAAACTTTTGAAGATGTTGCACAAATTTTATGCATTCTAAATTC
This sequence comes from Erythroxylum orinocense, assembly GCA_025531955.1. Lineage (NCBI taxonomy): Eukaryota > Viridiplantae > Streptophyta > Magnoliopsida > Malpighiales > Erythroxylaceae > Erythroxylum > Erythroxylum orinocense. The sequence continues at coordinate 23,130,083 of JANZLX010000005.1, forward strand.
AAAGAAGTTGGTTTTGGATTATTCTACCAGATTGAACTCAACCTTTAAGATGTTGGAGTAGGCAATCCCATATGCTCAGTTTATTAAACTAGCCGAAATGGATTCTCAGTATACCTACGTACCATCAAAAGATCAATGGGACTTAGCTAGAGGACTTTGTATAAAGTTGAAAATTTTCAATAATTAGACTGAATTATTCTCAGGAACAAAATATCTAACTTCGCACCGTATCTTTAGCATTATGTCCAACATAAAGCATGTTTTATCATTGTGGATGTTTGACTCCAATGCAGTGATTCGGATAATGGTGGAGTGGATAACGGAGAAATTTTAATTCTTATTGGTCTAAGGTTGAAAATATTGTTGCAGTATTATATATGTTGACCCGAGATACAAGATGGACGAGATTGAATATGTTTATAATGCATTGTACACTGGTGAAGCTCAAGAGTGTCTACATACTATGAAACAATTATGTTATCAATTGTTTAATGATTATGAATTTAGAATGCAACAAGATCATGATTGGGATCTTAGTAGTGCTACAGGCAGTTCAACTTCTACTTCGACTTCAGTTTCAAGTTCGATCTTTTCTTCTGACTCATTATTGACATATTCTCTTTCAAATTTTTTGAAAGAGAAAAAGGCTGGGATTTTTTACAATACGATGGAATTAGATAAATATTTTTCCGCATATTATGTTCCTGAAACTAAAGGTGAGTTGTTCGATATATTGTCATGGTGGAAGACGTCTACACATAATTATCCAATCTTACAAACCATTGCACGAGACTTGTTAGCTATTCCATCATCAATCGTTGCTTCAGAGTCTGCATTTAGTACTAGTGGTTGGGTCATTACTCCTCATTATGGTCGACTTCATTATCACACTGTGGAAGCTCTTATGTGTGCTCAAAGTTGGTTAAATAATGAAGATATTGATGGTTTCTTTCTTTTTAATATATTTATTTTATCTGTCTTTATACTATCTTACTTAATATTATGTTTTTTATTTTCCTACTACCACAGGTATTAACGCAGAGGAGACTAGTGAAATTAATTGACCAATTGGAGGTTATTTTGATCAACTAAGTGAAAATGAAGATATTTTTAAATTTCTTTTTATATAATATTACATTACTAAATATTCTTTTTATTTAATATTATATTATTAAATATAATGTTTGTACATACAGATGATTGGATCCAAATTATTGACAATCTTACCAACAAGTACAATTAGTCAATTAGATGATACTCTCTCGTGCTCCACTCTCCAATCTATCTAACTGCTAGTTTTGTAAATTGTATCTTTTTTGTAAAATGATTTAAATAATCATTCGAGTACAGAAAAAAATTTTATAGTTAATGAATTTGTTTTTATCAATTTTCTCTTATAATAATTAATAAATTATTTAAGTAAATTAAAAAAATTTGTAAATAATTGAATTGAAATTCTTAACTATAACTATTAACTTAATGACTTTTCATACAAATTTCTAATTAATTGAATTAAATTTCCTAATTAATCATACCAATAAATACATCTCAAGATTTTAATTTTAAAATATATTTTCTCATAATAATATGCAACTGTATATAACACCCTTCAATATAAACTTGACTTAATGACTTTTAACACAAATTGTGTTAATATTTAACTCATTAGTCATTATACCCAAAATATTAATTAAAACATTAAGAAGTTAGTGACATTATGTGTTCATTTAATGACTTATAGTTTTATTCAAGTAAAATATTACGTGGTTTAAATAAAATGATATAAATATTTTGTAATTTAATATTCCATAAATTAATAACTTTATTATATCATAATTATATGTTATTATAATTTAAAGTTGTGACATAATATATATATATATATATTAAAAAGAAAAAAGAGGTTAATTTTATAAATTTTATGAAATATAATATGTTTATAACACTCTAAGGATGAAAAGGATTTATAGTAAAACTTATATCAAGGTTTCGAGTAAAGAATTACTCTTAACAAACTTTTAATTGGAGTGAATTAAGAATAAATCTTCTAATATTAGAATTTAAATAAGAGAAAAAATTATAAATATAAATTTAGATTAATTAGAATATAATGATTTTAGAAAAAAAAGGTTAAAAAAACTATTTTCAAAACTAATAAAATAAACAATTTATAAAAACATATCAAGAGCATTTATAGAATGTATTCTAGCTTTAATAAAATAATTGTTGTTTTCAATATAATGTACTGCACTTATTTGTTTTTATAACTCAATTACTTATATATTCTTTTGGAATTGATACATTAAGATTAATAAAATGATTAATTCATTTTAAGATTAATATAAATACATATTTGCATAATTTATATATTGTCTAAATATGAAAAATAAAATAAAAAGTTTATTGTGTTAAGATTAATTATCATTTTAATTAATTTCTTTTAATTAATTAGCCCGTGAGTATTTTGCTCAACTTTACACTCTCGAGGACCCCACTAGTTTTAGTTTGCTGATGTCGGGTTCGTTCCTTTCTCTTTCGTTGGACAGCATTCACCTTTTAGTCCACTCGGTCCATGCCACCGAAATCAAAAATGCCATTTTTAGCATGAAACCAAATAAAGCCCTTGGGATCGATGGGTTCAATATTCTTTTCTTCCAAAAACAATGACGGCAGGTCATGTAACACCCAAATACCCCCTGGGAGGATACATGGATGCCACCCAAGACAGAACAAACAATCCACTGATATGTATTATATTTAG
>JANZLX010000005.1:23172385-23188527 GCA_025531955.1 Erythroxylum orinocense
GTAAGTTATTGATTTGGGATGATGAATTTTGCACATGAATTGTTGTTACATATATAAGTGAGATGTGTTATGGAAAAGGGAAAAAAACGAAATGGCATGATGCTTTAAGCTTTATGATTTGATTTGGGTTACGCTCACGTTTGTATAACGATCAATACTGCGCACACATTTTATGTGTTAAGAGTTAGATTTCGGAAGCGGGATCCAATGTTTGTGGTATCAGAGCAAGAAGAGATTGCAAGGAACCATGCTTAATTATGATGGTATTTTGTTAAGAGTTGGATTCCAGAAATGGGATCCAACATGTTTCTTTCAGAAAACTTAGGTGATCATAGTTTTATCCACAGAAGTAGTTTTGGAGTTTTTTTCCTCATCAAAAATGCTGAAGGACTGAACCATACCTACATATGCCTCATTTCTAAGAAACCTAACCCTTCCTCATTGTTGGACTATCAATTAATCTCATGTTGCAACACTATCTATAAAGTGATAGAAAAATTGTAGCTAGCATATTGAATAAAGCATTAAAAGGAATCATAAATCAACTCAGGGGGCCTTTATAGAAGGAAGATCAATAGGAGATAACATTATTCTAATATAAGAGGTGTTAAAAAATACAATTCAAGAAGAGTTATTAATAATTTTATTTGGAAATTTGATTTCTACAAAGCATTTAACACTGTGAGATGGAAATTTATTCAATCATGTCTTGAAGCACTTGAATTCCTAACTAAATTTACAAAATGGATCATGGTGTGCATTCAGACTTCATCAGTTAGCATCCTAGTTAATGGAGTTCCTACACAACCTTTTAATTGTGCTAAGGAGATTAGACAAAGGGATCCTCCATCCCCTTCTCTATTTACCTTAGTGATGGAAGGGTTATCCAGACTTCTTAACAAATTTGCAGGTTGCAATGGTTTCAATATCACCATAAATGCAGAGAACTCAAGCCAACTCATTTAATGTTTATAAATGATCTCATACTATAAAGTGGTCTAGATGTTCACTTCTTTAAAATATTGATGGATATCCTCAAGTTCTTCTCTGAATGGTCAGGGCTCAAAGTGAATATAGGGAAAAGCAATTTGATTCTATCAGTTAATGTGAGAAATCCAATTAGTTTAAGCAGGATCTCAAGTTTGAGTATACTATTCCCTTCAGATAACCTAGAGTTCCTATTTTAACTACTAAGCCAAGATTTTCTAATTTTATTCCTCTAAGTAAGAAGTACAAAGCCATGATTAATGCTAAGAAAATAGGTTTCTTTCCTTTGTTGTTAAAGTTACCCTGACAATTTCAGTTCTCAATAATATGCATATTCACTAGATGACACACATTATCTTGAAAAAAAGAGTAATTAAAGAGATTGATTGAATTATCAAATCCTTTTTAGTGTCATTGAAAGCAGAAAACTCAAGGGGAGTAAAAGTCAAATAGAGTGAAGTAACTACTCCAAAAGACAAAGAGGATTGGGGATCATTCTCATACCATTAATACAGAAAGTCCTTCTGAGTAAGAGGATATGTAGGCTATATATGGATAAAAATGATATTCGGATCAAGTGGATGTATGAAACATACCTAAAAATTTAGAATTTCTAATAGATGTCAATTTCCAGGAACATTCATAGTTCTTCATTCTTATGTTAAACTTAAGAAATCAGTTATACCTTTGGATTAAATACAAATTGGGGAATGTGGTTTTGGTATGATAATTAGTCAGAGTTCAGTCCCCTTTCACATAGAAATGATATCTCTCATTTGAGGAACATAATTCATCCTAATGCAAGGTTTTCTCACTCATTCAAGATGGAGCATGGTCAGGTAACTTCAGAGGATTGACTTCCTTAATAAATTGTATACCTCAAATCACTCACTAGCATAATGGGGTAGTATTACCTGGATTGCAAATCCCAAAGGGGTCTTCTCAAACTAATCATGCTACAAAATCTTCCAAATAATAGTAGGGATGTTCCATGGTTTGAGCTTATGTGGAAGAATTCCTTGAACCCTAAAGGCTCCCTAGTCACTTGGCTTCTTATAAAAAATAGAATTAGTTACAAAAACAGATGGTTTGGTTCATATGATCTCATTTATGTCTATGTAAAGAAGTTAAAGAAGACAGAAGTCACTTATTCTTCCATTGCAAGTACTATAAATCAGTGTGGAGTGGAATATTACATATATTGGTAGAGTTTTATCAAATCTACGAATGGATTAAGACTCTTGACTAGATAATTAAGCTAGCAAATCACCATAAACATAATGGAGTGCTTTACAAGTTTGCTTTCACTATAAAAATCTATACCTTGTTTAAAGAAATAAACAGAAGGACATATAGAGGATAGGAAACTGGCAAACATCCTTTAGCTGAAGACATAATCAAGTAGATCAAAGCTACCATACTAGAAAAAATGCTCAAAACAATATGTCCTTTGGAGTGAAAATCATATGGAATTTGTAATCACATAGAATGTATTTTCTCCTTATTTGACTAGTTTACTAGTTTATAAAATTAGGAAGCTAGTGTATCCAGTGTAACGTTGAAATAACTTTCGCTATGGTTAATGCAATCTTTATTCATTTTCTATATATAAAAAAAAGGAATGCGATTTAATGTTTAAAGAGTCAAAACAATTGTTTAAAAGCTTAATTTTGATAGAACATTTTCGTTGTGTTTCGTTTTGAAAATTCCTCAATTTTGGTATTGTACTTAATTTAAAGTTTTAATTAAGTGAAAATGGCACGTTTTGACAAAATTAGGAGTTGGAATTGTAAAAATAATAATAAACATAATTGCAATATCCAACCATCAATTTTATAAAAAGAGTATAAATTTAAAACTCCCAAAATTTTCAAAAATAATGATATGAAAAAGTGCCCAAAATATAAAATTTAAATAAATCAAAGATGTATCGATATAATGTAATGGTAACATCCTTGACTCTTTTTTCAATTTGACCACGAAAATATCAATGTGAAAAATAACACAAATTATGAAAATCCAAGAATGAAAAATTTTCAATTTAATGCAATCTAACTCGATTCTGATGAAATGGGGGATGATAATTTTTTTTAAAAAAAGAATGAATTGTTTAGAATTTCTGAAGACAAACATACAAGATGGAAAATAGACAAAATAGAAGGAAAAGGCTCTTAGATCATGAATATTGGTCAACCACATAGCTACACTGATCGAGGATAATTTGTCGACAAGATAGGTAAATTGGCATCGAACAAGAGAGAGAGACAGAACGTTTGTCTTAAACTTACTACATTAGTTGATCATAGAGCTAAATTGGTTGACCAATGACTTTGTTTATAAAAGATTCCCAAATGCTTGTATTAGAACTATCATGTCACCGGTGCCCCTGAATATTTTTATTGGCATTGAATGTCAGCTTCAAAGTACCGTACTTTGCAGAATTTTTACCTATGAAATGCAATTATACAATAGGAATGCAGTTAACCTTTTAAGGCTATAGATCCATACAAGTTTTCCATTCAACAAACGGGCCATTTCAGCTTTCCCAATGTCGGAAATCAATCAGGGGCAAACACAAAACATCTAGACCAGTAAAGTGAGGATAAAATTACAGCTGAGTTTTAGGAGCTAAAACGACAAGCTATGTGTTGCTTTTCCTAGGAAGCAGCAGCTACCTCAGTCTTCTCCTTCTTCTCTTCCTTCAGTTTCTTCCAGTTCTCCTCACTATCAATTACTTCTCCAGTTTTTATAAGATAACGAACTCGCTTACCATCGTCCAAGACTTTATGACCCACTCTACTTGTAACATTCTGCTCTTTAGAGTACAGCATCACATTCGAACTGTGAATAGGTGCTTCAATCTGGAATAGCAAATGATCTTTGTGAATAAAAAGAGGCAGGTAAAAGTTGGTCAGTTACTTATCAAGAACGGATGAAATGGATCCAAGTATGATATCTGAAATAAGTGTAATATCTCCAGTTACATTAAACTGTTCACCCAATAAGAAGTGAAGTAGGAGAAGAAAGAACTTGCTACAGTAAAAAGCCTCCATATACGAAAACATATATCACGTGTAAATAACCTTGATAATCTGGCCAGGTTCACCCTCTTCCCGGCTCTTCACGTGTTTTGTTTTCAGGTTTATGTCTTTTAATACCACATTGCTGTTGTGCTTGAATATCTTAGTAATCTCTCCAACCTTACCTTTATCATCACCTGATATAACTTTAACCGTATCTCCCACCTTAACGTGCATTTTATGTAGAATTGGAAGGCTGTTGGGTTTACATTTCTTCCGTTCCCACCGTTTTAGCTGTAAGATGAGAGGAAAGAATCAGATGAGAAGGTTAATCAGCAAATTTTTAATAAGCAAAGCATAATTACTTCCCACCAGCAAATAAACACTACGCAGAGATGATACCATGCTGAAAGTAGTCATAAGATCTCAAAATTGGTTCATTTAAAACGCACTGACATGACAAGCACCAAAGATACTTACCCTCACAACAATAAGGCATGGCTTCTCTGGTGACTTAACCTGCATGTCAAACAAATACAAAGATCGTTGTCAAATAGCTATAGCAACTAGCATCTCAAGTCTGAATACAATATTGAGAACATTTTGTGATACGAATTAGATCTCAATTTTTTACGCAAAACAGCATTCACAAGAGAAAACCCCAACTATAAATCTCCAACACTAAATAGTTGAAAAAATTGGGTGTCAAGGTACTATGAACCTAAACAAATATACGAGAGATTGCGATGGTTAAAACTTAAAAGAAGGTGACATTATTGTCAAACAAGTTTGAAAACTTAGAAATCAGAGTTTTGGTTTGCTATTCATTATACTGAAGGACCCTATCCATTAACCAGGGACAGGTGCTGAAAAACTGAACAGGAAAGTCTACTCAGTTGTGACTCCACTTGTATGGTTTCGCATTACAAAAGCTGAACTAATTGCAACCTCTTCTGGGTACTCTAAACCAAATAAAGCAATGAAAAACCAACCAATTCAAAAATCGAAGAAACCTTCCTACAGCGACCAAAGAGTCCACTACTTGCTATCTCTGATTACTCCCATTTCATCCCTTTCTAAAAGAATGGAGACTATGAAGCGTAGTATGACAACACAAAAAAAATTAAACTCTGCCAAAAAAACAATTTTGAAATCATCTTCAAAATCCGAAAGCGACAGAATAAAATGCAACATCACAGAAAAAAAAAGCCATTCACTCCAAAACTTAAGCAAGAACCTCCCCAACATAACAAAAACATATTAAAAGTAGTCCAAAAGCAATCGAATTAAGAGCGTAAAACACATGAGGAATAGGAAAGGTTGAAACTTTTAAATCAAAGCAAAAGAAATAGAAGACAATAACGTACAGGAAGAGAGAAGGGAGAGGGAAAAGAGAGACGTTGGCCAAAGAAAGAATTTGAGGAGAGAGAAAGAGATGCCATTGAGCTTTGAAGTGCAGCCGTGGCTGCCATCTTCCTTCTTCTCCTTCTTCTAGTTGCGAAGCTTCGGCTTTTTGAGCGCAGATGATAAAATGACAGATAAAGAGCAGATGGATGACGAAATAGTGTTTCTAAGTGAAAAGAGGATATTGAGCAGCAAACGGGGGCGTTTTAGTTTTAGTTTTTTTTTTTTTTTTTTTTTTTTTACAGTTTACGTTGTTAAAAGGACATAACGATGTTGGGCTGTTCCCTGGGCTGACCTCAAAACTAAATAGACATATAATTGACATTTGCCTAATTGTCAAACTGTCTGACGAAAAACAATTTACCTTGTTAGATAAATGTTTTATTAGTCATTTTTCATAGATTAAAATGTTTTAATTATTTGAGCATACCAATCTGTTGATAAGTATATTTAGTAATTAGTTAATTAGGTCGGTAAATTGAACTCAATTTGCTGATTTTGAAAATACTTTATGAGGGGCATTTTTTTTATAAATTAAGAAACTAAAAGATTATTATATCCAAAAGTTATTACAAATTACTAAAACAGATAAAACAGATAAAGATAGAGATAAATATTAAGTTTATTATTCAAATTTAATATTTTTAATTTTAATTTTTAAAGTTGAATTAATATCGAATTTGAACTTCAAAAATAATCATAAAGACACTTGAAAAGATCCAATAAATTGCAGAGACGAGAAATTAAGGATTGCTCAATAGGTAGGTATAGTCTCAGTCATCAATGAGAAGTTATGTTGAGAGGACTTTCGGTGTTCTTAAGGTTCAATAGAAGATATTGGAGAAAATGTCTAAATATTCATTAATAGATCAAAATAGAATAATTTTGTGTAGTTTTTGCATTACATAACTATATTAGAAGAAGCACAATTAGTGACTTGAGTTTTAACATCATCGATTAAGATCCTAAATTTATACCTTTAGATGTATTTGAAGATATTAAAGTTAACTCTAGACAAAAAGGCGTTGAAGAATCGAAAACTCGAAAGATGACACCTATTCATGATAATATTATGTTGAGATCTACAATATCGGAAACGTGGGATCTAGTTGTTTAGTGGGTCTAGTTAACGTGGGATCTACTTGTCTAGTATATAGTGAGTCATGTTATCCATTAACTGGTAGTGGAATGTCTCTAATATTTAGAATTCCTTATACTTAGGACTAACGTAGTTGCCGCAGATTTTGTATTTAAATGTTTCAATTATCAATGATAAGGGGAATTGGAGCGTCAACTTAAGTTACTGGTTTATTTTCACCAAAAATAAAAAATTTTGCATATTTATTCTGCATATTTGCTTTTCTCTTTTCGTTTGTTCCAGTTAGTTTTGACTGGAATTTATCATATTACTTCTAATTTAATGATAGTTATATTGTTATTAGATTATTATAAACCTTTGCTTTAAATGAGACTGTTGACTTATTTTACTCTTTTTAAATTCTTACGAAAGTATTCATATCATTATAAATCTTTTTTTAAGGCACTTTTATAAGTTATTTTATATATAAACAGTTAATAATAAATAGTTAATTTTATCAAACATCTTTAAATAAACAATTATTGTTATCCGTTGATTAAATTAACTATATAAATCCTCTCTTAGCTAACCACCGATAAAATCAATTTACACCTAGTGCAATCTATTAATTACCAAATAGGGCCAATATATTCCGAGTAAATGGGTACAAAAAAATTTGGTATTGCTTATTAAATAGTTAAATATGATGAGTTTATAATGAATCTTAAGACTCATGGTCACCTTACTTAAAAAGCTCCAACGCTAGTAGTATCTGCTTGGTTATGTTTTATTTCCCATTTTCTTCTTAATATTTGCGTTTACTCGCACTTATAATATTTGCAAGCTGCAGAACTAATCTAAAGAGAAGATGGATGAACATTCCCTCCCATCTAAGTTGTCAATTTACAAATGACAAGAGATAAAGAAAAACATAAAAGAAGAAGAAAAGAAAGAAAGAAAGGCCTAACCATATTACAAAACGTCACCGCTAGAAAACGGGAGGGAATGTTCATTTGGATATCGGAGTGAGCAGAACCCTAGTGAGCAGAAATTGGAGTTTCCACAATCTTGCTTCCAACTATCAAAACCTGCATTTGGATATCCAAAACAAGAACCAAACTAAAGTGAATGTAAAAATCTTCTCTTCTTTTTATAAAAAAATAATAATAAAGCCATCATCTAAACTTCAAATGTCTGTGCTGTCTACAGATTCCTCCCTTCGGTGACGTTCAGATGCTGGAGTCTTCATTTCTGCTTGATCCATATCAACAGAAACATCATCCGTTGCTGCAGAAAGAGACTTTCTGTGATGCCTTCTGTTATGCCTCAATTTGAGGATTCGGGAAATGACTTGTACAATGTCCCTCATAGATGGTCGTTTCCTTGGACCTCGGCTGATGCATTTATACGCAAGGGATGATAATTCATTCAGTTCTTGCACATCGAATTCCCCCTCTAGACGTGCATCCACAATTTCCTCCCATCCAACTTTTCCTTCGATGTTGAGCGCTGCCTGTTTATTGCAACACAGTTCCAAATGTATACTAAAATATGATTCATTTAGCAAGCAGAGAAGAAAGAAAATCACATATTTACAATCTCTAAAGAAATTGCAGTGGAGACATATCAGAATAAGGTAATATTTTTATGTTCAACATTTGAGGAAGTTCATTTGCAGAAATACTGGTTTACAAGCTCTTAGTCTAGATCTCAAAGTTTAACTTCCATTATGGAGAGAGAGAGAAAGAGAGACTTACAAGCTCAACATATTCCATGAGACCTTGTTGAGGATTTCTGCCAGCAATTACTTCAAAGAGCAACACCCCATAGCTATAGACATCACTTTTCTTAGTGAATGTACGTGTCGATATATACTCAGGATCAAGATATCCAAAAGTCCCCCGTATGTTAACTGCATGTCCATCGACATTCTCTTCCCTTGAAAGCCCAAAATCAGCTACCTATATGGATGGGAAAACCATTACTAACAAATTAGCATGAGAACCTACTGTTATTTCAAGGAACAACGTCATCTTTAACATAATGTCTCATCTTCTATTGGAAAAAGGACACACCCTTGCTCTTAATGAATCATCCAACAGAATGTTGGATGATTTAATATCCCGATGAATCACAGGAGGAACTGCCTGCTCCAAGAAAAGGAAGAAGAAAAAACTCATGAGATTCACAGCATTAAAGACAATCACAGTCTATGGACCAAACAAGAATATAGGCATAAACAAGGACTAGTCAACAAAATTTGAAGGTTACCCCATCATGAAGATACTCCAAGCCCCTTGCTACATCTAAAGCAATATGAACCCTCAAATCCCAGCTCAGTGGCCCGTTGTTTACACCTGTATTTACAAAAAAGAAATGAGATAACCACAGGATCTCTTAAAAAGGTATCTCTTGTCATCAGAACACCGAAGAAGAAACTCATTCAAGTTTCTGATTGTTTTTACAACCTCTGAAAGAGTTATTCTTGGTGCAACTCTAACTTGAACAGGTTCTTCATTTATTGGAAGCTTAGGTTTGAAAGAGTTTACAAGTGAAGCATCTATAAAAAATCTGACCATCATTTTCTAAGGAGAAGTTTGTTAAAACCTTCAACTAGAGAACGATAGAATGCATCTCCATATAGCCACCAGGAGAGTAAAAAACAAAAAGGCAATTTTCTGTAAATGGAATTGATGCCAGCTTACCGTACAAATGAGAAGCCAAACACCCTTTACTCATATAGACATAGATGAGCATATTTCGTCCTTTTTCTGCACAATATCCCACCAAATTCACAAGGTTCCTATGGTGCAATCTCCCCAGTAACATAACCTGATAGAGAGTGGACCAGCTGTAAGATATAGAGTAATGAGAAATATCGATAATAGACGTCACAAAATCAATTATATGGAAATGGAATTGAAAACCACGTTTAGTTCAATGAAGATTGCGCGATGGAAAAACATGAAAATGTTTTCTGAATAAGGGAGCCGTCTCTTCAGAAGGCTAATTTCATATAGCATTTCACAAACAGAAACAAGAGAAAGTTACTTGTTGTCCAGTCCCTTTACACAGTCTAATTTCTTATAAATTTTTATTTTATCAAACAAGTTAATACGACAACTAGTGAAACGAAGGAGTTGTGGTCCCTTGGAGAATGTTCTTGGATGCCAATGTCCTTTTATCGTCAATTGAACATACTAGTCTGGTTTGCTAGAATAATGTAGCTGAATTATGTCTCTAGCACATATAGCTGGTTTGTTTGTTCTTCTTAACTTTAGTTGATTTCTGAATTATTTTGTAAAGAACATGTGAAAAAAAAAATCTAGCCCAACGGAAGAGTAGTTCACTGATACTATTAGTTGAATTTGCCACTGTACCAAGTAATTTAAAACAATGAATGAAGAACCAGTGGTTCCGATGCTAAGGGCACGTTTGTCCAAGCTGTGGCATCATGCTAATAAACAAGATGTCTCATAATGCCCAATCCAGTTAAGACATCATATGCTAGTCAATAATACCTCCGCGTGAAATTCTCTCTCTCCTTGCTTAGAATCAGTTGCAAGCACTTTAACGGCGACAGTCTCACCAGTTGTCATCTGAGCTTTATAAACAGGACCAAATGCCCCTTGGCCTAAAAGTGTTGTAAAATTGCATGTTGCTTTCTGCAAATCCCTGAGCAGGCGACATCACAAATAAGATTAGATATATGAGAACAAGAGACAATTATTAACAGGAACCAAAATCAGAAATTTTGCACGAGATTCAAGTTACCACCACTAGAATATTTTAGTTACACCAAAAACTACAAGACTCCAACTCAGAAGATTTTCAGTATTTTGTAATCATTATCCAAAGCACTAATATGTCATCTGAATTTATTGTTGTTTGGGATGCAACCATAGTGAAACGATTAGTTCATACAACTATTATGCAACAAAATACTCAATACAGGGTCAGTAAAGGAGCAGGTTTAAGGTAAATCATACTTGAAAGAATACTCCGGTATTCCAGATGCTGACATGACATTAGTCCTCCTAAATCCTTCAATCCAGAAGGGCATTCCATTTCTTCCAGATTTCATTGGTGATTCAGGACCAATGGTTGAGTCTGATAATATGGAACATGAATCAGCACCATTTGCTCGGATTGGTAAGGTCGCTGCCCTTCTAGAGTTGCTGTTTCCTATCTGTGTGTGTTTCCTATGGTACCGGAAACAAAATAGACCCAATATAGCTAAAAGTACTCCAATCACTACCCCTATTGAAATCCCAACGATCAATCCAGATGACTCTCCTTTCATTTCCTTGCTCTTCCTACCCTGTATATTTGCTATTGAAGCCTCTGATCCATTGACAGATAATGGAAAGGCAACGTCAAATCATGCTATTTCCCCTGTAAAAATCAGTCAAACAAGTGTACTGTACTTCTCAAGCTTTCTGAATTTTTATAGATAATCAACTTCCAGAACCACTCACAATAACTATACGTGATCGCAATGGTAATAGAGGACATAAACATTAAATCTATAAAAGATTTCTTTCAATACAACCAAGAGAATGCATGTTGAGAATTGGAGAGAATCAACGAAAACAAATTCCTCTGAAATTGAACTTTCAGAAATATGGAAATGTCAACGAAAGCTAAAAACATAAATTCAATTTCATTAAAAAGAAAGGTAAACGTGGAAAACTCTTACCCAAACGACACTACGAGGAATCTTCAGAAAGACGGAAATAAGAAACTCGAAAACGTGATTTACACAGTCAAAGCATTGCCATGAACTGGATTTCTAAAGATGGTATTGTCGAAAAAGAAAACAGATTTTTTCACTACGGAGCTTTGAGCACCAAAATGAAGCAACAAGTACTCAGAAATAACAATAGGTCAATCGTTTAAAGCGTTAACTAAGAGTGTTTTGAAGTGAGAGATGGAAAAAGAAATAGAAAGGAAAAAACAAAAGCAACCCAAGAAACAATTTCATTCCTTTTCCCAAATTTCCTACTCATTCTCAACAAGCTTCTAAGCTACCACGCCATCTTTGAAAACGCAAATGGACAGAAAGAAATCCAAAGATTAAATTGATGTGAAGAAGACCAGAACTGAACCTCCGAAGGGCAAAAACCCAAAAAAAAAAAAAGGAAAAATCTTTTCGGCTAACAAAGAACGTTAAACACATTTTTTTAAAAAACAAAATCAGAGATATGGAAGTGCAATTCAGAAGATTACCTGGTAATATAAGCCGTTTGGGACTAAAGACGGTTGCATGTTTATGAGAAGTAAGAGCAAACACAGGCACACGGAGAGAGAGAGAGATAAAAGAACTGAAGGAGAACAGATAGAAAGTAGAAAGGGACGTAAGAAAGAAATAGTTTGATCTCTTAAGTTTGATAGATTCCAGGGAAGGAATGAGAGAGAGAGAACGTGCTCCTATTAGGAGGAGGAGGTGACTGAAAATGAGAACAAGTTATTTTGTTTGATTTATTTAGAGAAGGATCCTTTTTATTACTTCTTTTATACAATGTACTTATGATTGAGGCGTGTTATACTTATACCACTTTAAAGTCTAGTCTAGTCTAAATATTGTAATCCTAAAAGTTTACCAGAACAGAAACCAATGAAATAGACTTTAATTTGAATGACGACTATTCCGACTCTCCAAATGTTAATGTAGGCAACAAAAACGAATCATTACAAATTACCACCGCATGTAGATCTAAAATCTAATATTTAGATTCCTGTAAGAGTTTTATTCATGATCTTTTATTGCTTAAAATTATCACAAATATTCAATGGAGTATATCTTTACCATTATAATTTTAAAGAAAAAACCTCAACAATCTAATACCGGGCCCACCAAGGCACTAACTGTAGGTGACAGTATAATTTTTTAATGCCCAAAATATAACCTTTTTTAATTAAAAATATTTCTAACTTTAGTAAATTTTACATTAATAGCTTGAATTTTAAAAATGACAATAAAATATTTAATTTTTTAATTCGAGTCTGAAATTTGTTTCTTTATTATGTTTACCTTCTTAGGTTACAAACTCACAAACTAAACGAATGGGTAAGAGTAAGAGGGCGAGAGTCGGGTTTTGCAAACTAAGAAAGAGGATTATCTGTTTTTTGAAAAACGAAGTCATTAGATTCTAATAATTAAACGATATCATTTTATTAATCAAAATTTTCAATGTTAACTATTGCTTATAAAAAGTTTTGAAAACATGGTATGCCATGTTAACAAATATATTAGAAAAAATTAACGCTAAGTTAGAATTTGAAAAATATATATATAATTTGAATTATTTATTTTTATTTTTTAAATTTCAGGTTATAATTATAAATTTGACATTTGAGATTATTTTTAATTAAATTAAACCCCTTTTTTTGTGTTTGTTTCTCACTGGGGTATCTTTCATAGGGAATTTGTGTCGCAACGTTTTCGGTTCGGGTGAGGGTTGGGTGTGAAATGGGCCCGGATTTCAACTTTAGAAGCTGGACACGTGGGGCCTGTAGGGCTCATTGACCATAATAGAGCACCAAAATTTCTCAAAAAAGAAACATGTGTAGGTAATTCACTAATGTCATGGAACGTGCAAATGGTCCTCAGCTCAGGACCTTTGAGCAAGTAACGCGTACCAAGAATGGTCCAAGTTTGCAATTGATTTCTAATAAATGGGAGACAAATATTGTTTGAAGTTTTCCTTGTCACTAAACTCGCCTACACTAAGATTATTTAAAGTCTCCACTCATTCTGAGCACAATCACGTTGTGAATGAATTATAATCGGAATACTTAATGTTTATGGTCATTATCCCTTCATATCTTCTAACAGTTATAGATTCGTGCAAACAGATACAACACCAAAAGACCGTAATCCAAGGCACATAAAGGAAATGGGTTTGGTAAGACTTGAGGATTCTATACTTTGCTTGTTTGTGACCTATAGTATTGAGTGTAACTAGAGAAGTGGTTTTATTTAACAACCAATGTGGGGTTGGCAGTTTGGCGGTTAATATAGATATGGAAAATTGGGACGTGGCACCCAGCAACCCATCGACCTAACACGCCTAATATCAAATCGAAAGATAAAATGTCATCCAACGAAGAAGTTTTGAAGCTAAAAGGTCAAAGCGATGGAGACCATGGATCGAAAGTGACTCTATGCTGACAAGATTTAGACAACCTTATTGTAATTCATAAATATAAATGAACTTTTAATTTATAGCATTGTATAAGATGATTTGTGACTTGACTTTTAAAATGATCTTATACCGGGGAGGGCGGCAATGGCATATCAGTATTGAAAATTTTGAATGCCCAACCCAGCTATTGTAGATCTGAAATAAATTCAGTTGAGGTCACGACAGATAAGAACCAGGACTAGTGCATTTATTAGAACCATGACTAGTGCATGGCATGCACGGAGGTAAAATCCATCAACATTTATTTGCTTATATTAATTCGGTTGACATCCAAGCCAAGTAGCTAACTATCCAAGTTCAGAAACTTGACCAAAATACACCACATAGAAGCACTTGCATGTATACAAATGAATATATCTAAGTTGTCTATTAGAATTGTGTATTATGTCTATAATAGCTTTCGGAGACACAAGCATAATTGCATTCCTTCAATATGTGTACGAGTCCAAAACGAATGTTTGTTGATACGTATAAAGTCAATCCTTGGTATTGTTTTGCATAGGAAACATTATGTATTAAAAAACCAAAGGGGTAGTAGTTTCATAAACTCCTTTGGCACAAACAAAAATAAAACCAAGCAAAAACAAAATAATAAGAATACCAGAAATTTGGTAACGCAGTTCAGCACACCTTGTCTTCGTCCACGAGGGCCTCACCCAACTTACTAAATTTCACCAATGTACAATAGATTTACCCAAGGCTTTACTGAATCGACACCACTCAACCCTTAACACTATCTCTCAACCTTACTTTCCGTGAAAGAATTTCACACCCAATAGTATGATCGCCTCGTACTAACCTCGACAGAGGATTTTCTCAATCAATCTTTTAATGAAAGAATAATAAAAATAACTCAAGCGATGAATCAACTAAAAATAAAAACAAAAAACACTTGAGACAAAAAAAAATAACAACTTCCCTATGGTTCAGCTCCTCTGAAATAGATCAGAAAGTTGTCACCACAAAATATAAATGTTTATCAGCCAAAACGTTATAAGCATCAAAGGCCAAGGTTGTCCAGTTTTCTCGCTGCTGCAAAGTAGACCATAGAATCTTGTTCACTACACTGGGAATTATCCACGCCAATGCCACAAGCACCAAAGAGGCTAAATCGTAAATCAGTTACTGTAACCACCGCAACTCTAATGGACATCAACAATAAAAAGAACAACAATGGAAGTAGCGCACAAGAGTTGTCCAGAAGCAAGGTGACGCATGCAACTCCAACTTACGTCCACATGTATGTCCAACCCAAAACACATACACCACCTCAACTATTGTATATAGTTCACGCACAGCAACCTTTCAGCTATATATATGGAGACATGCTTAATTAACGCCTCTGTAACACTACTTCAACTATATATAATCTTCAATTAATGCACCTGCAAACCACTTCAGCTATGTTTCTTTTTAATCTTCAATTAACGCACACCCACAACGTTGCTACACCCACATCCCCAACATGCACAACATACTATGCCAGCTATGTAATTAATGCCCACTTCTCCTATATGTGAAGACACACACACTGCACCAATACTCCAATCACTACCGCACACACACCTCTTGCTTTTTAATATCTACTGCACTATATATTCAATCAACTCACACACACACTCACCATTCTATTCCAACTCACCAGCAAAAACTCTTCACACTCATGGAACAATGATAAAACTGGAATTCCTCTAATAGAATCCAAGAATGTAAGTGCCAAGATCTAAATGAAAGCTATGTTTATTTGAAAACTTATCTTTAAAAGATCCCCTATGTTTGAACTCTCACCAACGTAATATACCACCAGCGTGATAATAATAGACTTTTATTTCATGTAGAATTATTTCACAACTATAAGTGTAACAACCACATCAATTTGAATACAAGTCAAATCACCCAATTAAATTTAATGTAAACCTTGAAGCTACATTATCTTATATGTCTAATTATCTAATAATGCCACAATTAAATAATAAGATATATTGATGCGGACCAGTTAGCTTTGAATTACATGGAAGATCTTGACCGTGGCAAGGTTTGCGGCAGGATGCGAAACAAGGCCTAAATTATGGGGCCAATTTTGCGTTTATTTTTTTAAGACTATTTTGCTATTTTCTATCTTTTATTTTCCTAATCTTGTCAGGTTTCGGATTAGGGTTGTTGGCCATTATAAATAGGCCTTATTGATGTTTTCTGTGGACATTTATCTTATTTTCATTACAGAATTTGGTTTTGCCTTTCTTTCAAGATCGCTTGTCGCTCTTGTTCATCTTTTTGTCCAATCAAACGACATTGATTAAACTCCTGAACGGAGTCTAAACGTTCTTATTCCATTCATAACTTTCCGTTTTGCGTCAGTTGGCATCAGAGCCAGATTCCTCCATGGCCACCAATTACGATGAACGACTTGCTACCTTAGAAACATCCGTGGCAAACTTATCCGAT
>JANZLX010000005.1:23243190-23253460 GCA_025531955.1 Erythroxylum orinocense
CATTCATTAATTAAAATATAATTCATTTTGTAATTAATTAATTAAAATATAATTCATTCATTAATTAAAATACAATTTATTTTGTAATTAATTAATTACAATATTTTTTATAAACCAACCACTATCAATGGCAATGGTAATTATTCCTTCATTTTAACCAACCATTATAATTATAATGATTATATCCATTTCCATTCCTCACTATATTCATTCTCATTACCATTTCCATTACCTTACGTGAACCAAGCGCCCTTAGTCTATTCCAAATAATTAATATATGATTTTTTTCTACAAAATAAGTAGTCATGATATAATTGTATGCAAAACAGTTTCAAAATTTCCAAATTAAAGGGTCCATTACACTTTTATATATATACCTATATCTTTAGTTTTTTTTTTTAACTGTAGTGCTGAGTTTTTGTAGTCTTTTTGCAAGCATTCCAACTCCAACCTTGAGTAAGGTAGCTACCTTTGATGGCCCTTTAGCGGAGTTCAACACAATCTTAATTCGTTTCTTACTTTGAGGCACATACTAAAGATTTAAGAGAAGAATAAAATTTTAAATTGAAAGTGTGAAAAATACCTGCGGAAAGGGAAAATTTTATTTCATGGACATTTGTCAAGGGGTACCTCTTTTTTGAGTGTGAATACTTTGTAGAACTTTGGAAAAATGCACAAGAAAGATATGCCTCAAGTTGATCAATAATAAGCTAAGAAAACCTAAGAGAATGGGTAAGAAAACTAAAGCTATTACAAAAAAAACGGGGGCTCGGAGATTTTTCAGAATGACTTTCAACTATTTCATCTATATAGTGTGGAGGGGGAGATGCTTGAAAGCATGTGAAAAGAACCAAAAGACATTCTTACTTTTCTCAATATTAGTTTAAACTGGATTAGGGGAACCTTGTTTATAACAAAATAGGAGCAAATGCCCGGATGAAGATGAAATCAAGATGGAATAGTTAATCTGGGTTACTTGCTTATTAAAGTTCTCCACTAATAGTTAAAAATTATACCTTTTTTCTTTATTACTTGTGTAAAAGGTTGTAGTTAGGAAGGGATCTTTTGTTATGTTTGCAATATAGGCCTTAACGCCTTTCTTTATACCTTTCTCCTTTGTAAGCTTAATATAATTTTTCACTTCAATTTTTTAAAAAAGTATTCATATAATAATCAAACGATCAACTTCCATATATAACTAAATCATTCATAATCTAATTATATGACATACAAAATATATTAGTTGCATTAAGAGGTCAACATCCAAAAGTATATCAATGAGAAAAATAGGTCAGTCAATACAACTAAAAGATTAGTTAGTTATAACATATTCTCTTATGCATATATCTGTCGTAACATCTTATCCCCTTTATTGGCATCATCAATTTTTTGGTCATAGCACTGAACAATGCCTCTATAGAAGTTAATACATATATAGAATAAAATAACATTAAAATACATCATAATCACCCTAAAGATTGGTTAAGCTCTCATCAATGTACTTAATCTATGTATCCATTGTCTCTATGCTCCATATACTTGGTCTTAATTTATGATTCTAAAACTTGTTTTTATTATACGTATTAAGACCACATATATTAAATTAGAGCATTGAAGTGATAAAGGTAATTAGATTCAATATTTGTTTAGCTTTTTTCTCGATAATTACCTTACCATATTTTATCCTTTAGGAGTGACTAAGTTTGAGCCTTACACTTTTTCATTGATTACAACATCATTAACAGCTTTTACCTTATTTTTCTTAAAGCCCTTTTATTTTTTTAAACCCTGAAAGTATTTACATTTACCTTATTGCTTAAAATTTGAATGTTGAAAAGATCTAATACTTCTTTAATTGTGGTACATGATGAAATCTTGAAATTGAAAAAAAAAGAGTTTGAGTTATGTTACCAATGGATTCATGTTATGATGGACCTATATAGTGTGAAAGACTAAGTTTCTTTTAATCTTGTCTGTTGTAAGTTTCTTTCAATTTTAGCAATAATCATACCTTACTAAAGAACTTTCAATTTTTGAGTCTAGTTTATATACAAGTGGTTGAGATATGATAATATTGCAAGCCTATGGTTAAGAGTTTTGTTATGTATTGATTTGCGAGTTATTATACTTTTCACCCTAATCACTTGAGTGCAATGATTGAAACCTTAATAAGGGTGTTAGAAATTGTGCTTTTGATTTCAAAAATATTATCAATGTGATTATCAATATATTGACTTATGAAGGTTAGTTCTAGGATGACTTGATTATAATCTTATGTTAATTTGATTAATATGACATGTTGGTATAGAGTATGGACGGACAGATTAAGGTTAATAAGGGATAGATGTTTGTAAGATTGATAATTTAAATTATGATTTGCTTGAAGACAAGCAAAAGCTTAAGTATGGGGATGTTTAATAAATGCTTACTTGATTATAATTATATACCCATATGTAATGTGATTTGCTTGATATTTACCAGTTTTATAGTATTTTTAGTACTTAAATTTCTTTAAGTGTAATTATAGGTAATAATTGCCTTCTTGGACCAAAAGGAGAAGAATTTGAATGAAATTTTAGCATGGAAAAAAGATTTAAAGAAACTTCAAGATACACGACCATATATGATGTCTATATAAGTCTTTGTAAATGTATGAAGATTGAAGAATATTGTTTCATACTCATATGAAGTTACATGCCCATGTATATTGATATACATGACTGTGCAAGTTTCCCGTATAAGTCTTTGTGCTTATGAGAAATAAAAAATGTAGTTGTTTTTGGAGAAACACAGTCACTCACATGCTAGTGTATAACCCAGAGACCTTAGTTTTTACTATAAAAGGACCCAAACGGAGGCAAAACAAAGAGAACCAAGTTTTTTAAGAGATTTTTAGTCATAAGAGACATAGAGAGGCTACAGTTCTAATTTAGGCGAGTTCTTATTAAGGGACGAGGATAAACGAAGATAACTTCAAGAGATCCAATATATAAAAACATCCGATCCAAACTTGTAAGAAAATAATAGAAAAGGGTAATTAATAGTGCTTATAGTCTTAGTTATTAGTTTATATGTTTTGTTAATTTTTAATTAAAAACCAAAATTTGATTTATACGTTAGATAATAGAGAAAGGTAATTACTAATGCTTACAGTCTTCATGGGATTAACCTGTACTTACCTGTGCTAGCTATAGCTAAGTCGTGAACTTGTAGTATTTTTAATATTGATAAAACATATCAATCAATAAAATTTGTAACCATTATATTAATCCTTGGCTAAGCTAAAAATGATTAGCTATAAAAGTGAAAATTTTGAATGGAGGATCAAATTTTTGCAGTAATACTCAAAGACAATTTAAGAAATTATTGACCTCTTCCTTAAGATCATTTTTGTATGAAATTAACACTCCATCTTGTCTTCTTAAAGAACATATCCGATTGTATTTTTTTTCCTATTCAAAAAAGAGTTAAGAAAAAAAATATTATTCCTATCCTCATCCCTAGTCCATTGTATCCTAGATTTTTGATGGAGGAGCGAATTGTGGCTCCTTAATGCTTTAACATATTCCCTCATAGTTGATTTTTCTTCCTTAATAAAGAGCATATTAGATATATTGAAGTTTAAGTTTGGTCTCTAATACTAGCTTTCCAGTATCATGACCCATATTAGCATTTAGTTTTTTAGTTTCTACTAAAGCCTTATGACCTTTCACCTGATGAGATATGCCAACCTGAATTGCCTCATCGATGTCCTTAATCCTAGCTAAGAAATTGTTGAATATAAAGGGATTTTTATTCATACAATTCTAAAACATACCTTGGATCAAAATAAGGGAATGGTCATATACTAGGGGGTTTCTAAACAAAACTTTGCTCTCTGGGATCCTCACAAGCCAATTTTAGTTAATTGTAACTTTTTCTAGATTATTTTAAAAACGAAATAGTTAGAACTATGTATATTGTTCTAATAAAAGAAGCAACCTTCAAACTTTTGTCACATACCTTAAAGTCTTCAACACATTCTCAAAAATCATCTTAAATTTCCTCAAATTGACATCATCTTTTGCCTCAGATATATACAGGGCTATTGAAATCCGTTAATAAGATCCAAGAATCCTAAATATTTGGATTGATGGTTATGAGTTTATTCCATAATTCTTTTCTTAAAAATGACAAGTTAGATTTGGTTACATACACAAAGGTGGCAAAAACCTTAGTGCTCTCCTACAAAACTATGCTTAATATTGCATCTACTAATAATTCATCTCAGCAATGTTCACTTGGATTGTCCTTAAGTCATAAGCCAAGACTATCATACCATAGTGATAATGGTGGTAATTAGGCATTACAATAGAATGATCATAATTATTTGTGATGGTGGTGTTAGTTAGACGTTACAATCCAATGATTATAATTATTTATTATAATCATTGGATTGTAATGTCTAAATACCACCACTATCACTATGGTATGATAGTCTTAGCTTTATAACTTAAGGAGAATCCGAGTGAACATTATTGAGATGACCTATTAGTAGATACACTGTTAAGCTTGGTTTTTGTAGGAGAGCACTAAGGTGTTTGCCACCTTTATGTATGCATCCAAATCTAACCTGTCTTTTTAGAGAAAAGAATTATGGAATAAACTCATAACCATCAATAATTAAAAATTTTCCTTTTATTAAAACTTAAAAGTTCTTCCTACTTAAAAATTCTTCTCTTATTATCACTTAAACGTTCTTCCTACTTAAAAATTCATCCTTTCTTTCAGTTGGAGAAACTTAAGGAGAACTAATATTTAATACTAAAACTACCCTTACTTAATTCACCATACTAGCTTTCTAAATAACCAATTTAAGGCCCCTAACCTTTGAAACTTTCAAACCACTCTTCTTTACTATATATTCTTCTTCCTTTGGTGAAATATTAGTAGAAGCTAATTCTTTATCCTTTTTGTCAAAATTCCCGCTGTTCATTTACCCCATTATTCTGGGGTTGGATCACTATTTGATGTTTTTTCGATCCTATTAATTTAACATTTTCAACTCTAAGGAATATATTATCACTATGGCTTTCCACCTTTTTCCTTGATTTTTTATGGTTGGTTTCCATAGTCAAGAAACCATAATAAAATCTTTATATAACTAGTCTTATAAAATGTATCATCTCAGGTAGCTCCATGTGGAAATTAACACTCACACAAACCCTACATAACTAGTCTTCCATTTTTCAGAAGTAATTTCATCTAAGCATATCAATTTTACAATAAAGTTAGCTAGCATGCTTAAGCCTTTGGTTGACTAATATTCTAGTGGAACGCTAAAGAGATTAACCTAAATAGGAACGCTTTCATACCTGATCTTATCTAGATTAATGCTAGGTTTCTAAATCTTAAGGAATATTAGGAGGTTTGCAAAGTTTTAGGACCTTCCTCCATCAGTATCTTAGCTTAAAGCTATGATGAAAATCATTGGTAACGAAGGTTACCTTATAATGAAAATTTCAATAGCCATAGCCTTCTAGTTTCTAGATCCACACTTTAATATCTCCATATTATTACAGATTATGGTTCTATCTCCTTTTTGTAAGGTAGGGTGATATTTTAAAGGAAAGTTAGCAAAATCCCCAAACATATGTTTCTAGTTCAAGTGGTGATTAAGGAGCAATACCAAAGGCTCGAGGACAAGAAGTTCAGGAATGACAGATGCCTTGATTGGGAGGTATTAGAGCATATTGGTTTGATCGAGCAAGTTTGATACCTCATCAACATTAGAGCATGGTCCCAATTCTTTGAGATCATATAGCCCTTGTACTAGGAGTTGATGCTTGAGGTGCTCTGCACATTCTTCATAGAGAAAGGCCATTACGATTGGGATTGGTCCGGATGATGGGCGAGATGGTTCGGATGAGTTATTAAGAGTTATTTTTCGTAATGGGTTTTTACAACTAGGAGTTCATAGGGACACCAGAATATGTCATACTATAGATAGACTTCCTATATAGATTGTCACCTTGACACTTTTAGGTCAACTACGACCTTAGTAAATCCAAAGCATCAACACTTAGACACCCCACAGCCAGATACATACATGAGATTTTAAGTCATATGCTGAGTGGGAAGGGTGACAGTTGTGGAATCGTTGGGAACTTAGATGTATTTTATTTTTGTAGCATGAGTGAGCGGATACCAATTCACCTTAGTTGAAGAGAAGAAGGTCGCGATAATATGCATCAAGCCTTATGTGATGAGGTTAGCATGGAGGATGGGAGTCTTCGAGAGACTATCATCGATGCGAATGGTTGATACCATGTAGCTCTGAATTTGGACATGGTGAAACAAATGAACATGGTAAGTTGATGACGAGGACCTACAGGAGAAATCTACAACTTGATCGAGGTTCCAGATGAGGCAGGCATATTGGAAGAAGATAGGGATCACCCACGCATAACTAAGATGCCATTGCAACTGAGCTCACTACCATCCTAGACGGAAGATGTAGCATAAGAGGATGCTAGTGTGGAACTATGTAGGGCTCTGACACCACAAAAAGACCAGATAACTCAGCTAAAGAGACATATGGAGCAGATCTTAGGTATTCAACGTATTATTGGAGCATAAAAGGAGATGTTGAATGCTGCTTAAAGTTCATGGTAGATATATGGTGGAGTTGCTAAAGAGGAGAAAGGCCCATAATAGGGTAGCAGATCGAGAGGAGCGAGGCTAGATAAGGCATTGCTAGAGTGCATCGAGTGGCCAAAAGCCTATGATAGATGAATGGAGAAGGTCTTGGTGTCGCTGGTTAGATATCTTGGGATATCCATCCCAGCTTCGTCATCTGAAGCGGTTGCATCATCTTTAGCTCTACAATAGTATGTGGCTTCGTGACCCGAGGGTCATCCTACGACGGACTTGCCAAATTCACCAAAGGATTGATATATGCTATTTTTTATTTTTATTTTCTTTCTCTTGTTATTTGTGTATTTTTTGATTTTCTTCATTATGCTATTTTATTTTGTCTAAACATTAGTGAAAATGTATTTTCGTTTATGTTATTTTTGTTTCCATGTTCTTTATTTGTTTTCTTTTCTTTTTATCTTTTGAACGTTTTTGTTTATATTTTATCAAGGATGGATGTATCAAATATAGGATGGATCCTTCATCCAATTTAGAACTTTGTAATTCTTATTCAAGGTTGTACCAATTCTGACCTTTTTTTTCCACTTTTTTTAATAGTTTTTTTTTTAATTTTGATATGCTTCAACTGTTTATAGTAAGGACAGTATACAATTTTAAGTGTGGGGGAAGGATTTCAATTGCTTTAAGTTCATTATAATATTTTTTATTAAATCTTATTAACTGATAGCTTGATTTAGTTAAAATCCGTCCAAAATTCTTTAGATCATTATTGATTATTGAATTGAATTAATATGTAAAAGGATCAATGTTATAATGTAGTTGTTTTTATAAGTTATATTTTTACTAATCATTAAGATAATTAATTTGAATGAAAATTGCATATTATTTACATATAAGACCTTTTTTGTGAGCTTTTAAGCCTAAGAGCACATGCAACGTTATTTTAAGTTCTTTTGTTCTTTTATGTTTGTTATCATGCATAGTTGGATAATTCTAGAACTTGTTTTTATTATTCATATTTAGATCACATTTGTCAAATTAAAGGCTTTGAAATGATAAGATATTTAGAATCAACCTTTTATAAGCCTATTTTTTTGTTTATTATCCTACAATATTTTATCCCTTAGGAGTCATCACTTTTGAGACTTAGCCCTTTCATTGATTATAACAACATTATTAGCCTTTGCTTTATTTTTCTCAGTCTTTTTCCTATTTTTGAACCCTAAAGGTTATTTATGGTTAATTGATTGCTTGAAACTTAAAATTTGAAAAGGTACAATATTTCTTAATTATTGGTATATGATGAATGCTTAAAAAATGTTGTGAACATAATAAATAAAAAAAATTAAAAAAGTAAAGTGTTAAAGTTATGATACTATTGGAATTATGGTTTGATGGGCCTATATTGTGAAGAACTAAGTTGCATATAATTTTGTTTATGTAAATTCCCTTCAATACTATCACTTTGTTATTATCCCTATCATACCCTAACCTAAGCCTCATCAAACCCTATATTAAGAGCTTTTTTTCAGTTTACTTATATGTGGTGGAGATATTATTTTATTATAAGCATATGGTTAAGATTTCTTCTATACATTAATTTGAGAGTTCTTACATTTTTTGCCCTAAACACTTTGAGTGCATTGAGTGAATCCTTGGTGAGATTGTAAAAATTTATACTTTGATTGCAAAAAGATAATCTATGTGATTATCTTGACATTAACTATTGAAGGCTAGTTTTATAACAACTTGAATCACTACAAGAGTTAAGACATTTAGTGACAACTTTTTTGTGACTAAATATCATTTCGTCACACATATGAGGTTTTTTGTGATAAAACAATTGATTGACATTATTTTTTGAATTAATTGTGATGAAATATTTTTTGGTCACTAATATAATGGTAATTGTGTCAATATAGTATCTTTCACAATTAAATTGTCACTATTAATATATTAATAGTGTCAATTGTTCTTTTATTACTAAGTTCTGTCACTAAAAGCATATGCAATTTAGAACCAAAATAATTTTGGCGGGAATGAATTGTTATTGTGACAAAATATTTATTGGTAACTAATATTTTTCATTTGTTGTGACAAAACATAGTTTACCCACTAATATTTTTCTCTTGTTGTCACAAAACGGTTTACCGTCACACGATATTTTACTTTTTGTGACGAAAAATTTTGTCAATAAAAATTCAGTTAGTTAGTGTCTACTTAATATTGTCACAAAAACCTAACTATCACTATGGTTAGTACTATTCGTAATGTAGTAACAACTTTTTTGTAACTAATTATCATTTCTTCACAGATATGAGTTTTTTGTGGCAAAACAATTGATTGACACTATGGTTTGGATTAATTGTGATGAAATATTTTTTGGTTACTAATACAATGCTAATTATGACAATTGAGTATCTTTCACAATTAAATTGTCACTGTTAATATTGTCAAAAAAATTATCATTAAGTTCTGTCACTAAAAGCATATGCAATTTGGTACCAAAATAATTTTGGTGGGAATGAATTGTAATTGTGACAAAACATATGTAGGTCACTAATATTTTCCATTTGTTATGACAAAAACATAGTTTGGTCACGAATTTTTCTCTCTTGCTGTGACGAAACAGTTTACCGTCACACGATATTTTATTTTTTGTGACGAAAACTTTTGTCAATAAAAATTCAGTTAGTTAGTGTCTACTTAATATTGTCACAAAAACCTAACTATCACTATGGTCACTACTATTCGTAATGTAGTGACAACTTTTTTGTAGCTAATTATCATTTCTTCATAGATATGAGTTTTTTGTGGCAAAACAATTGATTGACACAATTGTTTGGATTAATTGTGATGATTTGTTTGTTGGTCACTAATATAATGGTAACTGCGACAATTTAGTGTCTTTCATAATAAAATTGTCACTATTAATATATTAATAGTGCTAATTTTTCTTTTTATCACTAAGTTATGTCACTAAAAGTATATGCAATTTGGCACCAAAATAATTATGACGAGAATGAATTGTAATTGTGACAAAATATATATTTGTCACTAATATTTTTCATTTGTTGTGACAAAATATAGTTTGTTCACTAATATTTTTCTCTTGCTGTGACGAAATAGTTTACCGTCACACCATATTTTTACTTTTTGTGACGAAAATTTTTTTCAATAAAAATTTAGTTAGTTAGTGTATACTTAATATTGTCACAAAAATCGAACTATCACTATAGTCACTGTTATTTGTAATTTTTTGACAAAAAATTTTGTTATCAGTTGATCAACTTTTTGTTACAAAAGTTATTGTCAATAAAAACATAACAAATTAATGATAATTATTTCTTTTTATAATAACATATTTTAAAAAACCATTCTAAAGATTAATTTTGTCATTATTATCTGAATTTTAGGAATTAGAAACTACTTGTCACATTTTTTCTTTAATATTATTATTTGCAAACAAATTTAAATATTTTCTTATAAAATATTCAAACTATATATATTGATAATCCACAAGTAATATTTTACATATCAATAGATATTTGCTAATTATAATTTTGAAATTTCATCAAAATAAAAATCAAAATAAATAAATGTTTAAATATAATGAAAATGTTATTCCAAAATA
>JANZLX010000005.1:23359527-23369766 GCA_025531955.1 Erythroxylum orinocense
TGTATTGAAATGGGCCCAAATGAAATATGAGTTGCTTAAGATATGTCTGATGCGTGAAAAGTTTGTAATGTGTTATTACGATAGTCTTAACGTACCATCCCTATAGAGTATATTCTCGAATATCGTCGTTACGTTCGAGAATATGTTCTATGAGAGTGATGTATTAAATGAAGAGGGTCTAAGAAATATTAAAGGCCGAGAATTGATTGAAGACACTGTGGATAAGGTGAAGTTGATTAGCAATAGAGTCAAAGTGGCCCATGATAGGCATAAGAATTATATAGATCAACATCGAAGAGATATGGAGCATCAAGTAGGGGATAAAGTATTCTTAAAAGTGTCACCTAGGCGAGGAGTACAGAGATTCGGTAAAAAGGGCAAGTTAAGCCCTAGATACCTTGGTCCATATAAACTTATTGAGAAAGTTGGAACATTATCATACAGATTAGCATTACTGCCAGAGATGTTGCAGATCTATATCGTGTTTCATGTCAGTATGCTTAAGAAGTATCGATCAGAGCCAACCATATATTACCTACACCAACCATATATTACCTACACAAGAAATTGAGGTTGCAAGTAACTTGAGTTACGTGGGCGAATCGGTTAGGATAATTGGTTATTAGACCAAGCAGTTGAGAAACCGAGTGATCCCATTGGTTAAAGTCCTTTGAAAAAATCAATTAAGAGAGGAAGCCGCATGAGAAACAAAAAAAAATATGATGAGACAGAGCCCCCATCTGTTTGATCAAACAAGTAAGAATTTCAAGGACAAAATTTCTTAAGAGGGGAAGAATTATAGTAGCTTGTTCTTATACTTAGGGATTAATGGCTAGATTGAGAAAATCCATGAGATTACATGACGTGCATTTCATTTACATGTATCATATTCGTATATATTTATAAATCATGACTAGAAACGTTGCAAAGATAATATAAGCGTCCAACTGACTTATTCTAGGAATAAATGATTTTTGATGTGATCAAGTATTAGTTGTGAAATGATTTTTTGGTTTAATGGTTATAATTAGAGATTTGGGATTTATTATTGTAAATTGATGATTTATGAAGTGATATGTGTGTCTAATGTAGGAAATATGTAGAATTGTAAGACAAAATTGATAGATGAGAATTTAGGTTGACTAGGCCAATGAGACGGTGACATGTGGCATTAGTGAGAGAATGACAAAAAGCATAAATAAATGAGTGACATGTGGTAGAGTAATTAGGCAACAAATCACCAAATGCTTGGATGACATTATGACTAGTCATTAAGTGACAATTGGGCAAATTATGAGGTTACAAGTGGTGGCATGAGATGAGGACATATAACATAGCTCTTTGTTGGACATATGGCATGACATATGGCCCTCTCTCTACCAAGCACATATCCCGTGATTCTCACTCTTAAAAGACCACTTTTTTCATGTTCTGGTTTTAATTCTTCTATCTCTTCCCTCACCAACGACACCATCACAAAATCTCTAAAACCCTTGAATTTTTGCCAAACCATCGTAGCCCTCATCTTGCCAAAATTTCTGCAACCTTTATCTTGTAATTATAATCCTTCTACTTCCTTCTTGTTCTTGGTGTTTGCTTGCAAGCTTGGAAGGTGATGATAGCTTGAAATTAAGGTGGATTTAGGGTTTAACAAAAACATTCATGATGATTGAATTGAGGTGAGATGCATGTAGGATTGATGTTTATTTGTGCTGGAAAATTATCCTAAGTTCATCAATTATCTATTCATCATTCATACATATACCAATCCTTTCATAGCATTATACATTCATACAATTTCCCAATTCTCATTCATTCATACCTAATTCATATTATTCATAAGAACACTTTTACACCATTAAAAACTCATAAAATCCAAGTTGAGATACATTCATATCAAGTCAATCCATTCCTCAATTCTAACATCAATCAAAATCCTTAATTTATCAATCACTTAACCACTTGCAACTATCTATGTTCATTTCAAACCTTAATTAAGTCCAAAGACACCAAGATAAGGTAACTTATCCTTGGTTAAACAATCCCAAAAAATGACATTTTATCTTTTCAAAAAGTTCCCACGATTGTGGGTACCGTTTTACGATTGTGGAAAAGCAAAATAGAAACTTTTTACCTTCTATCCACTTCCCACAATCGTGGGTTTAGTGAACAGAAAGTTCACTATCCACTTCCTTCAATTTTCGTTTTTCTAGCTTCGTTATCTTCATACCAAAATCACAATAAACTAGTATCAAAACATCTTCTAACCAAATCAATTCACATGAACTTTAATAAGACATCAATAAACTTTTCTCATGTTTTATACTTTGACTAATTCAAGCTTTAAAGTCCTTAAAAATCATGAAATAATACAAGTCTCCTGAATAAGGTATATCACGAACTACAAGAAATTAATACAATCTGCGACATTTTATTGATAAAACATAGCGGATTATAAAGACCTTTCGTGAGGTTTAAAAATGTCACAAAAAATTTGAATTTTTTGTGACATTTTATAAAAACGTCACAGATTTGTAACACTTTTTGCAACGTTTTTTATTAAAATGTCACAAAATAGAAACTGTGATGTTTCATTAAGTAAAACGTCGCAGTTTACTTTTACTTTTTTTTACTTAATATTTAAAAATTCATCTCGCGCGTTCATTTCCCACTTTCTTCTCTTATGTTTCTTCATCTTCATTGCTCTCATTCTCAACAAAAAAGCACCAAAGAGAACAAAAGCCCATAGTCTGCTACAACAAAAGTGAGATAGAACTGTAAAAACTAAGGGATGAAACATGGTGTGACCTAAAAGAACACACACACTCAAAAACTAATGGTTATGATGTGGAGGAGATTGACCTCTTCACACCTAAAAACCCTCGTTGCCGCTCAACCATTTGTTTCGTAGTCTTTGTCTGTTTCTCTCTTCACTCGATACTTCAGCGCAGATGTAGGTGCCTATATCCTCTTCCAAATCTTTTCCTTTCTAATAGATTTGATTTTCGTGCTCTTTCTTTAGGGGTAATTGGATTCTTGTGAATGTGTGCTTGTTGCCCATCTTTTTGCGTTTTAGGTTTTGGGGCTTATCAATTTGGGGATTATTTTAGGCATTTAGGGCTAAGTTTTTTAGGGACAACATGATGTAGCAGCCACAACCACAACCACAGTCGATGATTCCCATGATGTGGTATACTCATCATGGGGTTTTGGTAGGAATTGTTTTGGGTTTTGATCATCCGATGTTCTGTATTCTCTAATAACTTTTGACCCAATTTGTAGATTTATGGTAGTTTGCTTTCGTGATTGATTAATTGTAGTAGTTTTTTTAGGGAGATTTTGGGTATGAATGGCTCGGTTGGTTCTTCTATGCAAAAGTTAATGTTTACCAATCTTTTGGGTTTGATCTCCAATGCCCCTGTGATTTCTCCTCCCCCATTTCCTTCTCCGTTTTTGTTCATGACGTTGACTGTAGTTATGTTTGTTTGTGTAACTAGAGATAACTGATTGCGTTATTCATTTTGTAAAGAGATTTTAGGAATGCAAAATAGTTATGGGTACACTTAGTCTGTCGACGCTGCTTATTTTTGTCTTGTTCAGATTCCCTCAAAATGATTTGTGTTTGTGCCTATACAATCATGTAGATTCTCTTGTTGTTGTGCTCTTGCGAGTTTGATATTTGGGCCCTTACTTAGCTAGCTAAGTTTCAGGTGAAAAACTGTCGGAATATCTTCTGTCTAAACTTTGATGCACATTAAGATATTTGAAATTTGTTGTATGCTCTTCAGATTTTATTACGAATGTTTGTTCATGCTAGTGTTTAACTACTGATTCTCATTTACTTTCTGGTTTATTGATTTATGCAGCCTAAGGTTACAAACCGAGTTAGTTTCATCTGCAATTCAGTAAAAAATATATCTAGATACAGGCACTTACTAAGCTCAAAGGTTTGTGTGTATATATATATATATATATATATATATATATTTGCATCAAAATTTGATTTTATGTCATAACTTCATCTTCTTTTTCATTTTACGTATTATAATGATCGGCCAGACGATTTTGTTAGTCTTTTTTAAGAATTGATTTAATTAAGGCAACCTTTCAACGAAACTGTCAGTTTCTATACCCTGCACTATATGTAATTTCTATAAATTGAAATATTTTTTAAAATGTCATTGACATTTATTTTAATCAACCTTTCTATTGATGTGTTTATTATGCTTCTTCAACTTTCAGATGGATAAACAAAAGAGCAGGAAGCTAATTTGTTCAGTTTCAACAGAAACATTACAGAAGCTAGTTGAAAATTCCAACATGGATGCTCCAAAAGAAATATTCTTAAAGGACTACAAATTGCCTGATTACTACTTTGATATGGTATGGATATCAAAGAGAATTAACTGTTGGGACTTCCAATGTATTTTTGGAACTATTATATGTCTTTTTATCTCCTTACCACACTAAAATTTCAAGTGGATTTGAGTTTTGTTCTAGGTGATGAGAAAACAATAGTTAGCTCGAAAATAACCGTGTTCCCTATAGTTGAAGATAGCTATTAAACTGGATAATGTTCAGCTACTCGTAGGCATCTCTACCATATCCTACAACACGTTCTGTGTGTTGTATAATCTTTATTCTTCTCTTTTCTCTTCTGTTTATTTTGGTTATGTATAATTTTTTTATTCATATAATATTTATTGTGAAGGATATGTACTGCCCAAGATTTATGTGAAGATGCAGTATTGGATGTCATGTGCCATTCACTCTCGTGTCGTCAGAGTTCATTCCCACACTGACCGCAGGAATCGTGATCCCCCACAGCATTTCCTTAGACACAAGGTACTACTCTTCTTTTGGGGAAAGTTTTGACTTCACTAATATTAATGTCTGCTTCTTGATCGATGTATATAACCTCATATATTTGATGCCATTGCGACATTAAAAGTAGTTTACTTGGATGAATTTAGATAAAAATGGAATCCTGACGGGGCCCCAACTATAATTCATTTTATTTTGATTATGTTCTTTGATCCAATGTAATTATATGTAGTTGGTAAATTTGTGAAGTTATTAGGAACAATGAAAATATTTTTTTAGTTTTTCTATTGTTCTGCAGATATTCTTCCCATGATGAATCACTTTCCTTTCTAGGAGTTACATATAATAGCGGTGCATAAGTTATTCTCGTAAACATTTTCTGGTTTCTCGTTTTTCTTTATCAGGATGATGTTACGAAGCTTGGTCAGCCTGATCAAGCACCCCGTCCTGCTCGTGTTGGCGTTGCTGCTAGGACTTGAAGGAATGTTGTTTTTTTCAAAGAGTTACTTTGATGTGTATAGATGGTGAATCTTGTTTGCAATTTACATTTTTTGTGTAGGATTATTTTGATAAATTACTATCAAATGTGTTGGAGAATTATTTGCAAGTTAAAGTTTCAACTAATGAGAAATATTTCTATAGTATCTCGGTTCTCAATTGACTCATTTTCAATTATGTGTTTATGAATTTTCATCTAGAGGGATGGACAATGTTGTCGTCAGAATTTGATCAGCTGATGAATTTTTATCTAATTCAATGCTATGATCTAATTCAATTTTTAAAAAAATTGAAGAATTATTAAATAAATAAAATTCATAAATAATATTGCATAGTTATTAAACAAATAAGATTAAAATTTTTTATTTTATAAAATAATTATTAAAATTTAAAATTATTAAATTAAAATGATTTTAAAAAAATGAGAAAAATAATAATTAAAAATAATATAATTGTAAAAACGTTGTGGAAGACATTCCACGACATCCTAAAAATGTCGCAAAAAGTAACATTCTGTGACATTTACTTTCCACGACATTTTTTGAAACGTCACAGAATGTTAATTTCTGCGATGTTTTTTTGGATGTGTCGCGGAATGTGACTTTCGCGATGTTTTTAAAAACGTCACGAAGTGACTTTCCTTGACTTTTCCAAAAACATTGCAGAATGTCCAATCTTTCCTTAACGTTTTTTAAAACGTCACCAAATGTCAAGGTTTTTCTTGATGTTTTATGAAAAAAGTTGCCGCAATCTTTTGTTTATACTACATTCTGTGATGTTTTTTGTGACATTTTATAAAACATTTCAAATTATATTCCGCGACGTATTTTAAACGTCGCAAATTGTCCTATTTTCTTATAGTGTGCTTGCTATACAAAAATTTATGCACAAGTTTTGAGGGAAGATTTGAAACCAGATTTAAAGTAAGTGGTTATAACAAAAGAGAAGATCAAAGAAACATTTAAAAAAATTGTAACTTTTTATCAAATAGTTGACACACAAGAGAATATATGATTTGTTAAACTACCTTTTTCCCTTTGATTCAAAGTTAAAATACAAGAACTCAATATCAAAGTATGTTGACCCCTGAATTTTTTTTATAAGCATGATTAGATTAATTTTAGGGTTTTGCTAGATTAGTTATGCTGGAACTATTAAAGTAGATTAGTTATGACATGAACTAAGGGCTTTGAACTATTAAAGTAGTAGGAGAGTGTAAGACCAATTTTGGCAAGTCATGTAAGTTTAAAAACCATAAAGCATTAAAGTAAGGGCAAAAAGGAGACTTTATGCAATCATTAATGGTGAAAAAGAGAAGAAAATGAGGTGTCTTGCATTTGGAAGAGAGAGAAAACGAAATTGAAGAAAGAAAGGAGAGAGTTTCATGAATTCAGGGAAAGAAAGAAGAGCAAACTAGGTTTTGGTTTTTAGGTTTTAGTTTTTCTTATCCTTCAAGTGGGATTTTGAGAGTGATCAAGAAGGGAAAAATGAAGAGAAAGATTAAAGCTTCCATTAGAGCCAAGAAAATAATTGTTTGGTGAAGATTTAAGGTAAGTTGATTTTAATCTTTTGGAGTTTTGAAAGGTTTTTGGTTTAAAAAGCCTAGGAAAGGTATGAGTATAAGTATTCCATGATCAATTTCATGCATTTGGTTCTTTGGGTTTACCAATTTGCAATTCTTTGATTTGGGACTTTTGTCAATGTTGAAGAAAATCAAGAAGGACAAGAGGAGCAAAAGGAGAGGCATATTTAAACAAGCCATAGTCAAGTACTTCAAGGTGGGTTTCACTTTTATAGTTAGGTGATAAGCTAATAAAAGTTTTCTGTCAATAAATGACAGTAATTAATTTTGCAACCACCTCATTCATGTGCATTTAATGTTGTTAAATGCTGCAAGATTGTCTTACATGCTTATACATGATTTATGTGATGATTTATGGAAAGTTGTTTTTAAAACGATTCTTTGAAATGATGCATGATAATGAAACCATACTTTTGGAAATAGTTTTTAAGACATAACAAGCATATGAAAAGCAAGTTTTTAAGAGGATGTGCCTTTTTGGGCATCAAGCTTACAAGGTTTTGAAATCTATGTGTTATGTTAATTTGTGGTAATCCCTTAAGAATCGTCACGTGCACCCAAGTATAGGCTTCTCCCGCCTGCCCGCTAGTGACATGGAACTCCCTCAAGGACTTCCTCAAGAATTCACGACTACACATAACCATTTTGTTAGAATGTGTAGTGCGTTATGTTTCGAACTTACCCAAACCATTTGATGTGTTTATGTGTTCTGACAAGTTGATAGGAGTAATGCATTTATGATTTGCAAAAACATGAACTTTTGCGTGGAAATTTTTTTAAAAAATGTATTTACTTGTTTC
The DNA here is from genome assembly GCA_025531955.1 of Erythroxylum orinocense. Lineage (NCBI taxonomy): Eukaryota > Viridiplantae > Streptophyta > Magnoliopsida > Malpighiales > Erythroxylaceae > Erythroxylum > Erythroxylum orinocense. Next base: position 23,367,232 of record JANZLX010000005.1, read on the forward strand.
AAACTATAAAATTGTTTCCCACGGGCTTTAAGCTCAACCTCACTTTCCTCCCCATAAGTAGGTGATAAGCAAGAGATTGAGTAGTTAAGGGCCAAGGCATCACTCCACTTTTGAAATGTTGTTGAATTTTAAGCAAATCTTGTAAACTAAGGCTTTAGTTGCATTTTGAAAAATCTATTGTTCATGTATCTTTTGTATTTAGGGATTTCTTTTGAAACAATGATGTATTGGGGCTTGAAATGTCCACTAAAGCTTTATAAAACTATGATCTTTTGATACTAATGGTTTATGATTTTGTTTTCTCCCATGATTCTCAAGGTTTCATAAGGGAAAAATTCGTGTACTAACTTCAGGGAAATTTCTGGGCTGATTTAGGCAAAGTTACCTTCTAAAAAGTTGTAGGCCTTTCTTTTATCTTTCCAACGATATATAGCATGACATTTTTTAACATCTAAGTCGAAAGTTAAGGTCTTTATGAGGGGAGATGCTCTAGAGAGTGTAGAAAATTATTTAGAACCGTCTTAGTTTGCTTCGTCTTACTTTTGCTTCGTCTTAGTTTGACTTCTACATCGTCTTAGTTTAACCTTCTGCATCGTTTTAATTTGACTTTTGCTTCATCTTAGTTTGACTTCTGCATCATCTTAGTTTGACTTTTGCATCGTCTTAGTTTGACTTTTGCATCATCTTAGTTTGACCCTCTGCATCATCTTAGTTTGACCTTTGCTTCGTCTTTGTTTGACTTCTACATCGTCTTAGTTTGACCTTTTATGTCGTCTTAGTTTGACTTTTGCTTCATCTTAGTTTGACTTCTGTGTCGTCTTAATTTGACCCCTTGCCTCGTCTTAGTTTAACTTTTGTATCGTCTTAGTTTGACTGTCTTAGTTTAATCATCTTAATTTGACCTTCTGCATCATCTTAATTTGTATCGTCATATTCTGTTCCACTTTTGATCTTTCAGAATGTAGAATTTTTCTTCTATGTCTTTATGAAAATTGTAGATCTAGAAGTCTTCTTTCAAACCGTCTAAAAACAAAGTCAATCGGTGGTGATGCTGTTGCCTGCAGCCAAATATAAAAGAAATCACTTCCATTAAAACAAATTAATGTAGTAGCGGTAAGCGGATATCGTTCCCATGAGGAATCTTTAACGGTAAAGGTTAGCTAGTTTAGAAAAAAATAGAAAGGAGGGTTTTGTCACGACAATTATATAAAATCAAAGAGAAAAATCGCAAATTGAAATAATAATTAAATCTAAAAATTCAATAGGAAAAATACCTTGGTTTCAGTCACCGATGTTATCATGCTATTATGGATCCTCGACATAAAATTGCAATTGTTAATAAACATTCATTGGGGAAACTTCTCTTAAGTGTAATGACTAGAAACATGTATCCTAACAATCTTATTAAACAATAACCTAGATACAATCATAGGTAAATTGAATAATAGCATTAAGAACCAATGACAAGTGATAAACATGTACGACATGCAATCAATCAAGTGGATAATTTCTTAGAATTTTCCGACTCTAACGTAGAGGGGTTAATCCTAATTGCTACTTATGGTTACCGAAATTGAACGTCAGATTCCGTTAACCTAGCGATTGAACTAATTAATCTCTAGTTGCGCCCCTAGAAACTAACAAATTCAATTAAAAAGACAAATCTGAAATTATCCAATGTTCATCAACAATATGAAAAATATCCAGAAAATCTCACCACAATAACATATAACATGGATCCCTCAATCAAGATAAGAAAATTTAGCTACTCATACTTGAAATGAAATCAACAGAAATAATAAAAGAAACAGTCTCCATAACTAGTCTTTAATGATACAGTCGAAAATAACAAATTGAAATCTGCAAAAAAATTAAAAGAACAGAACCAGCGTTGCAGCAGCCTCCCAATTCCAAGCCTACGATGAAACTACTTGTAACTAGAAATAAATCAATAACATGTGGCAACCACTCCAACAATCAATGACTACACTACTCAAGACTTTTAGAAATCAATAACCAGAAAAGCTGTAACACCCCACTCCCGCGCGACCCGAACCCGATATCGACGGTGATATCCGAGTCCGTGCCCCGTGAGGGTGGCGTGCTAAAGTACTCACTCAATCAGAAATAGGTATATTTTTTTTGTCAAACGTACGAAAAATCCATAATCAAAAAAAATTGAGCCCACTTTTATTCAAAAACATTTTTTTAAGAGTTGCCATCTTTTAACCATCTTTTTTTTAAAAGAATCAGAATTTCGATTTGCCTATTCTAGAAATAAAACATATTACACTTGATCAATTTCCTTTGCAAAACCTTTTTCCAATTGGGAAGGTATATACAACAATTACACTCAATTACACAAAATACAATAATTCGTGAAAAACAATACAATTCAGTACAAAAATAAAGAGACACAGTGCAGACGCGAACTGATCCTGACCTTTATCTTCACTTGCATGCATTAGGCATACTCCCGTTGTCTAACGGGGTACTCTTCAAAGCCTGAAAAATAATTGCAAATTTTGGGTGAGT
>JANZLX010000005.1:23388871-23401495 GCA_025531955.1 Erythroxylum orinocense
CTGGTGCTGTTAATGGAGAGCTAGCTGGTCGGTCTTCTTGGGAATATTTGATTTCCTTGAAATCCGGGCTTGCCTGTGAGTCCTTCTTGAAATTGTAGAGTTTTCTCGTAGCTTTCCAACGCAATAAACCGTGCTTGATTTGGAGCCCGGAGTCAAAAGTTAAGAGGGTTTGAAGTCAGGTAGGTCGGACAGCAGGTCGGGTCGTTCAGGCGCTCGCGACCGAGCGAGCGAGCGTCCGCGCTCGCCCATTCGAGCGAGCGGCCAGCGTGCCAAGCTGCCGCGGGCTATTGGGGTCGGTTTCTGGCTGACCGACCCCTCTTCCTTCTTTTGGCCATATCTTTTTGTGTAGACCTCCAAATGACCTGATTTTCAAAGCGTTGTTTTTCTAAGACAATTTCCTATCATTTCTCATTGGTTTTATCACTAACACTTTTAATTTTAAAAAGGTGCTTTGAAACAAAGTATGGTGATTGGTTGCCAAATGCTGAACATGCTTCACAAGTTTTCAAATATCTGGAGCTACGGAGCTCGGATCGAGGCGATTCTTGTTTTTTATTAAACTAGAAACATAAATCTACAAGTTTTATGAAGGAACCTCGTTTTTTTTCTGCCTCTAAAGTTTCTGAATGTTTTATGAAGTCGGTAGAGGGTAAATTTTCGATGTTTCTCTAACGTAGTATTTTTTTCATAACTTCTTCATTTCTAACCCAAATTGAGCGATTCCAGTGGCGTTGGAATCGTTAGGACGAAGGGAGTATTTTAGTAAAAAGCCAACTTCAAATCCTCTAATTGAATTTTTTTCTCTCCTAGTTGTAGTCGTTGTGTGTTCAGTTTTGGGTCCTCTATGCTTTGCGGGTTTGTGGTCCGAAGGTTGGGCCTCGAAAGCGGGGTCCAACAAAAAGACTCACCCATCAACCAAAGCGACAATGTTACACCCAAATAACAAGTTTCCCAAAACAGCAACGTTCCATGTACAGATTAAAACTCTCGTTAATCCGAAATGGGAAAACAAAATCCTAATCCCCATAATCTTCCTTCAAACTATTTTAGACTAGGGTTAGAGTACATACGATCTCCACCCTTTTGAGGCGCCATGAATGAGCTTAGATACAGATGACCAAGCAATTAGGTTTTGGCCTAGTCATTGTAGCATGAACGCTCCAGCCTATCCTTTGGCGATTAAAATGTAAGACAAATCCTTCATAAACTCATTTCTCTCTTCTTTCTATTTCACCTTTAATCTGATCAATGCAAGTTGATTATAGCTTCCCTTCTTATCTCTTTATGTACTAGGACATTGGTTAGGCGTCTCAAACACCATTCTCAAGCCCCCAATGGTATCTCCTTTTCATCAGTTGAACAGTGTCTGGGGAACTTTTCTATATTACAGCGAACACTATCAAGGGAATTCATAAAATAAAGTAAGAAGGTAAGTATCTCTTCCGCCTATAGCTCCTTCTTAATGGACCTGCAATTCCTTTCCTATAACTGATTTTGTATTAGATGTTGTGTTTCCTTGATTGGCTTGTATGTAGTTTTTTTTCTCCTTCAATACAAAGTTTACTTTTAAAAAATTGAAATATTTCACTAGAACTAATATGGTTGAGCATAATCCAAATATATATATATATATAATAATGCGTTTAGAGGTCTTTTGAAATGCAAGAAATTTAAAATTGAATGGTTAAGATAATAGTATATACTTGTTTTTAATATTAGAACATATTATGATTAACATAAATAATATCGTATGTTTAATTCTATAACTCCTATATTATTTTGATATAAGAATTTGTAATACTTCAGCTTTGAATAATAATATGAATTAGAAAAGGAAAATTGTGACATCTCTTCTCACGGTATCTATGTATATGTTGTTGTCTTTCTCATTATAAATGAACAGTCCTGGGATGATCAAAAACACAGAGCTCTTTTAATACAGCAAAGCAATGAAATTCAGTACAGCTGAATTCTTGTCGTAAAATCGTCTGGCACCCATTCACTAATACACATGTTAAGAAAAAGATTAACTCTCTTATTTTAGTTATAGTGTTTTTTATATATTTTTTATTAAATTTTATTTATAAATTTACATAAAACTTATATAAACATATAAATAAAATTTAATGATTGCAAGACATGGAGGATTTGACGCCGATAAAAGGATGGTTCTTTCTGCCGAAGTTTAGTCGTCGCGAGTAGGGTCTGAGGCTTAACGATGCCGTAGAATGGGACAAGATGGACTCCAGTCCACGTGTGGGTATTTATTTAAGCAAGGTAACGTGGGAGCCACACGTATTTGAAGAATTGATGTGATCTATCAGGAAGTGGCGTCGTCTGATCTTCTTGTTTTTTTCCCCCTTTGTTGGGGAAGAGTGGGCCGTTGCAATGTGATTATTTTGATGGCTGTGGTTCCAATTTAAATCAAACAGTATTTTTGAGCTCTGATTGTTTGGACTGAAATTGATGGGCTAAAAAAGAAATGTCGTCTGACTGAGAGGGACGAGGAGAAAGATAGCCTAATCTCATGCGGGATCGTTAATTTTCACAATCTCTGAAGCTCAACTTTGGTCAACTTTCAATGTCCATCAATCATCTTACGTACATTTATTGTTTTTCGTGTCTCTTAAAGGCATAGTATTAGTTTTTACTTGAGCCACTTTGAATTTCTTTTCCCTTGTTTTGTTCGTATTCTCTGCTTTAATTTAATCACAATCCCAGTACCAGTACCAGCAATTCACAGGATCTAGATATGTACATGTGACAAGTATTGTGCGTCTCCAAACAATACTTGGAGAGTAGAGATGTACACATATTGAAACAATATCTGAAACATTATGTTTTTAAAAGTGATTCGAAATCTTCTTTATATTTTAGTCATTGTATTTTTATCAAAACCTTTTGGGCAGAGCCTGATTTATTTTACTATTTTTTTTGAGAATTAAATTGATTTGTTCCAATGCATGAAAATTTTGATCTTAAGCATATGGTAAATTCATTCAACCAAAATCCATGTGTGTTACTTGGAATTGGAAAATCAAGACAACACCTGTAACCGTCACAAGATCAACGCCTGATGCAACCTGGCAACACAGGATTATCTCCGTGTCTTTGCAGCAGATCCTAGCAAACCTAAAACGAGGAAATTGTGGGATGTGACACGTGGCAAATATATGGAAGTTGTCTTGTCCCCATCGGAATAATATTTATTTCCTGCAAGACAGATTCAACCGTCTGTGGGTCCCACCTTACAAAAACATATTCTCTTGAGTTGAGTCTTTATTTCTGCTTTCCACTGATGGATGCGTGGACTGCTACCCTTTCCAACAAATCCTTTATTTCTTTATAAACAGAATACTAAACGCTATAAATTCAATTTTAAATTTATAAATTATACAAATTTTATATCCTAAATTTTATTTTATATAAAGTTATGTTTTTTTCTTCGCATTGTATCTATAAAAAAAAGTACTTTTTCAAATTTTAGAATATATGTGGTTTTTAGTTTATAATAACTTTTAAAGGCATAATGAATAATCTTTTGGTGCTTCAACCTCTATATATATATATACACATGCAGCTTTCTCCTGTCACCATTCCAGAATTAATTCTTCACTTTCCTTAAAGGTTCAGCAGTTACCCCAATATGAAAGGGTATCATCTAACCAAGTAAGATACCTGGGGAACTACCTGTCCAAGCTTGAACCTGCCTATGTGATGGAATGGATAACCACTTTATAGTGAAGTGAAATATTGGAGGACATCTTCAAATTAAATCAAAATGCTTTTTACATGGGACAAACCAGTGTCGACCTTGGAAAGAAGATAAACAGATGATAAAGAAAGGGAATAGGGAGCATGACAAGATGGGTTACTTGCGGATTAATTTCACCACCTTTTAATTTCTTAACCATAAAATGGCCATTGGATATTACAAGATAAAAATTTGCCACTGCTCTCTACTTTTTCTACATCAAAAGACCTGCTCTTTAAAGAATGGCTAAGAGCCGAAGCTGACAACTTTATTAACCACTTACTGACCTCTCGTAAAATGATCAGAAAACAAAACATCATAATCTGTCTTTTCAAAAAATGGCATGGTGTCATTGTCTTTGGTTAGCTAAATAAATAACACACAATATTGATGGAGGGAGAGTGCATTCGTTGTTTCATTGACCGTCAACGCTTAATTTAGTTCATAATTATGTTTGATTTGATAAATAAGTGACACCAATAGTTTATGTTTTGAATGGAAAGAGATCAAAAGAAAGAATCTTACAAAATCACCAGGGCAGGCCATATCAGAAATGATACAGGACCTGCACTGCACTGCACCACACCACTCTGCATACAACCAAAGTTGAGTAGAAAACAGAAGATGAGGATTTCCCTTATCCTGAGCAAAGGGAACAGATCCTCGCTTTCTGTTTCCCCTATTCAATGAGGTGCTCTGGTACTTGAACAAATGTTTCTCATCTTTGTTTTTCAAAGAAAAACGAAAAGCGTTTCAGAGACTTTGTCCCTCTCTCTCTTTTTCAGGGATCTTGTCTGTGACTCACATTATTGTTTCACTGACCACCTAAAAAAATACACATGTTTCTCAGGAAAACAAAAACTGATTCTGTTTGTATTCCCAGACAGACAAGTGGGAACAGCCTCTGATTCTACCTTATCCGGCTGCCCACTCCCAAACAAAAGTTTCTGCCCTATCAATAGTTGTTGTGTCATCAAATCAATTCCAGACGGCCACAACAAGAATTGGCTCCAAGCGACACCCGTAGACTTTACTTTTATTACGACAAACATTTAATATAAGTGACATTTTGTTTTTTTGTTACAACGGAGAGAAACTAAAACTACCTCATAAAAGAAATATCACAGGCATTAGTTTATACAATCAAGAAGGAGGTGTCAGGAATATTCTCCCAAATCTGAAAATTAGAAGCAATGCTATGACCCAATTTAGCCAAACAATCGGCTGCAAAATTACCTTCCCGAAGCACATGTCTAATAGAGCAACTTCAAGTCCTAGCAAGTAAGGCTTGAATATCCACAACCAATACAGACAGAGGATGTGAAAAGATAATACCACAAGTCACCATCCGCACTGCCTCCATGCTATCAGATTCTACAATGACTTGTCGAAAACCGTGATTTCACGCAAAAATTAAACCATCTCGAATAGACCATAACTTCCCCACCAAGATCGTTGAAACACCAATTCGAAACGAGTATCTCTTGAGCCAACGCTCAAATGAATCACACAACAAACCTTCACCACTAGTCAGTCCTAGATTAACAATAGATCTGTCGTCACAATTCAACTTCACCCAATCAGATGGCAGCGCAGTCTAGCCAATCCAACGTCTTACCCTATGAAGCTTCGGTGCTGAAACAAAAGTCAAGGACACATCCATTGTCACTTTAAAGACACAACCATTCAAAATTTGTAAGGAAAGAAACTCCTTTTGAAAAATCAATAGATTCCGAGCTTTCCACAACCACCAAATACCTGCCAGAAACTAATGTGCCCAGGCAAACCCAAAAGAACCCACAGTAGGAGCATGTAGATTCAGAACTAACCAATCAATCAAGTTATTCGCAGTAAAAAAAATGAACAGGAACATCCCACTGCTGCCACCATGCAACCGCACGACTATAATTACGCAACAAATGCAAAGGAGACTCAGCATATCAAATACACACCCCACACAAATTAGAAGTAGCCAAACCTCGTGCGAACCGCAAAGAATTTGTCGGAAGACATGAGTGCCCAAGTAACCACAAGAAATTTTTAAATTTCGGTGGACCCGCCACCTTCCACAACCAAGAAAAGTAAGACGGAACAGAAACATTAGACACCTCTTCCAAAAGAAGTGCTTTATATGCTGCTCGAACCAAATACGCGCCATTTGGGGAAAAACTCCACGACATATTATCTTGCACCGAAGTAAACAAAGGCAAAGGAATTGCCCGAATAACCTCCCTGAGATGATCCAGAATGGTAGAACGTTAGCCCGAAAAATCTTAAGAACCATCAGTAATTATATGCGGTACCCGAAAATGTTCTTACCCTACTGACAGGCCATCCATATGATCCACCAAAGGACCTCCCGGGCACCAATTATCAAACCAAAGACTAATTTGTGAACCATCACCAACCCTCCAAACCGAAAGAGGAAACAATAAATCAAAACTCTTAACTATCCCTTTCCATAAACTGGAATCTGAACCCTTAGCAACAAATGGAATAAAACCCCATTACAATATTTACAACGTAACATCTCCACCCACAACCTAGAATCATTCAAAAATAGCTCCCAACCCAACTTACCCAACAAAGCAACATTCATCAATCTAGAACTTTTGAAGTCAAGACCCCCATATCTCTTTGGCCGAATAAGCCAATGCTAACCAACCAAATGCATTTTACGTCTACCTGGCGAGAAACCCCAATAAAAATCACGAGCCAAACGATCTAAATTACCACAAATAGAGGAAGGTAACCAGACCGTTTGCATCGTGTAAATTGGTAATGAAGAAATAGAAGACTTAATAAGCACTTCTTTCCCAGCGGGACTCAGAAATTTAGAGCACCAACTAGTCAGCCTAGTCCCAATCGAACTCACAATAATCCGATAATGAGCAATAGAAGCACGACCATGTAATAGCAGAACTATAATTTGCCCTTGCGTACCTATTAACTGAGGCTTAAAAATGTTCAGCCCATTTACGCTCCACAAATCAAATAACTTTGATTTGTAGCCAAATTCGGGTGGTTCTGCAATTGTTGCTTCCAATCATAAATTTCTTCCTTTGTGCTGTCAATAAAGAACCAAACACGCATAGAACAGGGATTCGTGTGGAACATTAACATAATTTGTGGGTTAGTGGTATATCTCACGTTTAATTGACTTGCTAGATTAGTACTAGCATTAAAGGGTATGTATGGTTGGACTACTTCACTAGCCTTCAACTTATTTTTGTAAAAGGGAAACGAGACGAAAAGCGCCTGAACTGAATACGTGTTTCGACAACACGTTTACAATGCCGCACCGTATTTAATTTAAATAGACTCAACGTCCCATTACATTCAATGGAAATTCTTGGTAACTCCTCTTAATTGGTTACATGGTCAATAATAATCAAGGAAGGCGGAAGTGTAGCTAGCTTTTAATAGAGAAAGTTGGTGCCTTACAAACCTACTCATTCTGAGACTAGCTCGATTCGGTCCCACTCCATGTTGCTGTAGGTGTAGGGAGAAAAAAGTTGGGTAGCTTTATGTTAGAGAAAAGGATGGAAGTTGAAAGTGGGTTTTGCTTTCTCTAATTATTGCCGTTTTAGTACTGCGCATAGCCCATGAGACTCAAGTGAGCAGGATTCCTGCCTACAATTAAGAATAGAAATCCCCATGAAATCAAATTATCCATTTTCAATCCTTGCAACAAGACGAAATTTAATCAAATAAAACATTAAAATGAAAAACCGAAGAAGCTTACTTTGGAACAAGAACTGTTTTTGTACATTAAGCTCTGGTCATAAAAATTTCAGGGGAAGTACACAGTTGAAGTGGGATACAGCGAAAACATTAGAAGATGGGTTAATCACTTTTTCCTAAGATAAGATGATCACAAAAACAGTTCTTTTGAGCCTCCATCAAAATCTAAATCTAAATCTACCAATTGAGAACAATACGACAAATCAAGTAGTTCCTCAATCATGCATTTTTTAACCTCAATTCTTTTTGCCCCATTGCTTGTGACCAGGAACCCATTTTGGACACTTGGGACTGAAATAGCTTGACACAACCCTGGAGTTCAAGAGCTCCACAATTGGTGCAAACTTCACACATCTTGGAGTCTTGTACTGGTTTATTGATGCCCCTAAGCTAATGGCATAGTCCATGAGCTTGTCAAATGTCCCTGGTTCAACGATCTTGACCTCAAGTGGCCCAATGGACTTGTCAGAGACACGCCCTTGGCGATACACACTGTTAAGCGACTCTTCAATGGTCAAGCAACAATCTTCGAAAACTGAGGGAGGAATTGGGGTTGAGCCATTGATAGTAAGTTCCCAAAATAGCACATAATGGCCTGGAATTGTTGTGGTCTCTGCATGGCTGGTGTACTCTACCAGTGTTGCATCAAACGGAACCAAATGGTTCACAGCATTCTTGACTGCATTTTGTAGCTCAACCTCGTCAGTTTTGTCTGAATCAATACTCAAAACCACATTTTTCCTGCATATGAACTTGAACTGTGGTGCTTTATTCTCGAATCCAACCACTTGCAGCACATCACCAACTCTATAGCGGTACAGGCCTGCAATACCAAATTACCGATAGTTATTTCAAGTAAAACTACAGCTAGCTAGGTGAAAAGTTAAAAAACTGAGGAGCGTTGAATATGAGGTAAATATGCACACCAGCATAAGTGGTAACGACGAGCTCGTACTCTTGACCAAGTTTGACGTCAGCGAGATCAACAAGCTCCTGTTGCTTCTTCTCATTAAGTGATTTTGGGATGGAAATTGAGTTAGTGAGTCCATAGTTTCTGTGGACAGGCAAGAACTCGAAGTAGGCCATGGTAGGAATGAGGGTATAGGACACTTCGCTAGGCTTGCAAAGAGGATTGAGATTGACACCAAAATAGCACTCAGAGGAGGCATACATAGTGCAAACTAAAGGCAGGCCATTGCTATAGTAATCAAGGATTGGAATATATTGTGACATGGTCCCAGTCACAATAACATCCACATACTTTGTGTTAGGCCAGAGTCTCGCTATGATCCCTCGCCAACAATCTTTACTACATTCAGCCTCAATAAAATCAGCAAGTTGTGGATCAGGCTTAAGAAATCTAATAACAGCTTCTCTCACAGAAGGATCGGTGATTTGGGAGTCAATTGTACCCGTTCTAATGTCAAAGCAGAGAAGTTTCCAATGCTTTTCCAGAAACCGAATTGCCCTAATGAAACCTGAAGCGAAAACAGCACCAACACGGAGGACTTCTTTGTGTTGGCAAAGGCCACAGAGCAATTGGGAGTACATGGACTGGTAGGAGTCAGGGCAAAGAATGGTTTCGTTAGGGCTAGTGTAGTTAGTGTAAGGGTCATAAGGTCTTTCCTTGAAATGAGGGCTTTTATAGTAGCTGGTGAGGACTGGTCTAGCCAGAAGGCCACCAGGAGTCTTAGCCTCAGATTTAATGAACAAAAAGTACATTCCTTTGCCTTTTTCTAATCCAGGCAGAAACTGGCTCATAACAGGCATCAGTAGGCTATAGAGCAGTGACCTCCTTCCCAGTTCCTCTTCAATTGTTGGCATCAATTTTCTCTCCCCTCCTGATGTCCCGGAGCTGAAATATTAACAGCCCATTTAGTGAAAATATCCACGAACAGTAGTAAAAAAGAAGAACTCAAAAATGAGGCAGACATTGGAAGTTATCCCCTTTTAAAACAAATTAAATGGAGGAAACCATAAACAAGAATAGACAGTAGACAACGTAAAATAGCCCATAGTGCACGAAATTTAAAATGACCCAACAGGTCAGACAAAGTAGAAAACCATTCATAAAAAAAGAAAAAGCAAAACTACAAGCAAAGAAACAGAGTTTCATAAACCAAAAGGACGCAAACTTCACCTTGTTAGAAACTCAGAGATGGGCTGAGAGCAAAGGATTGGAGAGGTGTCGCCATTGGCAATACGGTTGATGTCAGAGTGGATGTCTTCATAAGTGACCACAGGCAAGAGTTTCTTGAAAGTTTCACGGTCAGTGCGGCCATGAAGGTCGTGTCTTTGCAAGTACTCAACATGAGCATTCCGAGACAGGATTTCCTCAAGAACCTTTCTTTGAACCTCATCAGCGTTACAAGTAACTTCTTCAATGAACTGGAGAACCTTCTTGTTCATGTCAGAAACCACATCGTCATTATCTGTGGGTTTCGATGTGTCTTTTGGTGCCTCAGGCATGTTTTTGGAAGTTTGGAAAATTGAATCGAGAGAGATTGATCTGCTTTAGAGAAAGATGGTAGTTTTTGTGTGAGGAAAATAAGGATACAAGTGGGGTATATATAGAGATGGACTGGAGGCTTGAAGGCTTTTTTATTTTTGCTTCTTCTTCTTATTATTATTATTATCAGATTTTCGAGAACGAAACTTAAAACTACGAAGACACATGAGGGCAACGGCGTAATTATGTCATTTTGTTTTCCTTTTCTCAACATGTGCCCGAACAAAAAACGAACGGAGATTTTTTACTTCTATGGTCACAAAAGCATGTTTCTGTGGTTAGTAAATTGCAAGTAGCATTTGCTTAAGTTGGCATTCTAATCTTGAGCTAGTAATTGATTTTATGAGTTATAATCACAAACATGGTTTTGCGGGTTAGTAAATTCTAAGTAGCATTTGCTTAAATTGGCTTTCTTTTTCTAGTGATTAAAACAAATATTTTAATCTCCACTTAAAACTGTCAATATCTTGCAACTTAGATTCGTATGTGCGAATCATATGAAGAGGAAAACAAGGAACATTTACATTGCACAAAAACAAATCTCAATTCAATTTATATTTCAACTGTGGGCTTTATACACAAATGTCATTTGATTAATAAATCTCGTTTACTATTCATTTTGACCTTTTGCAATACTTAAGCTAATAATCCTTTTCTTTTATGGGCAGCTGTAGCTGAGAATTGAGATGCTTACTGTAGAAGGAAAATAAAAAATCTTTGTTATATATATCCCCATAACAAGGGAAACAACTTTCGACCGGCAATATTCGGTTTCACACACTGACATTTACAAACGTATCCGGTAGACACGCAGTAATTTCACCGCTCGAGTGTCCCATAAAATACCGGCACTTTTATTCTTATAAATTAAAGTATGGAGATACTTAAACAAAATATTGGTACTTACTAGAAAATAAGTTCACTGAACTGACTCGAATAAGGATCTCAAATGGAATATTACTTATGTATCATTTTATAAAATTAAATTGATCTTGGATTTCGAAAAACTAATTTGTGAAAAAACTTTGTAATTACAAAGTGTCATTCTACCTTGGCCAAGGATTTCCCAAATCAATACTAGTCGAGAACAAAGAAATATTATCTCTAATTGCTTTAGGGTGATAAATCATATCTAATCACACAACTACCTCCATATAGTTCATGTTACATCCAATGACTATCGATTGACTGACCCATAATTAAATAAGTCATAAGTAGTATCAAAACATAATAATCCTTATATAAAATAACTTTGGTGGCCTCAAGTCAAAGGATCGCTTATACAATCATCATAATGAGAATTCCATAGACATATACATAATGTTTCAAATGAATTTTTCATATCAAATCTGTTCAGTGAACTTATTATTTAATAATTACCTACATGTTTATTTAAATATTTCCATATTTCAGCTTATATGATCAATTATTTCCTTCATAAAGAAAAACATAATGTATGCTAATCCTTTTTGCGTTCTATTAATGTCCAATCTCAATAGAAAAATGAATAGGAACAATTTAGGGATAATACATAAATGCAATATGAATCTCATAATTATAATGTCGTTATAATTTCATTTGTAATGTACAATTATCTAATAGACTTTATCATATACATTTAAACATATACAAGATAAAGAATGTCTTTAAATTATTTTATCACTGAGCTATAATCAAAACGATCGGTTCATCATCATTACACCTAATCCAAAGTCTCGCAATGAGGCGGAGTCTGGGGAGATTTGATAGTATGCAATCTTACTCCTACATAGTAGAGAGGTTATTTCCGGTAGACCCAGATATAGATGTGACAGAAAAATAGTGTTGCAGGTTTACAAAATAAATAAGTAAAAACTGGCACGCAGAAAATTTAAGTAAATAGAATGAAAATATAATACATAAGGACATACCTGATGGTTGACCCGATCTGCTAGTACCTTACACAAAGACCAGCTCTTTTTGTCACTACTCGTACTAGGAGTCTTTATTGAGTGACTCACTCGTGAAGTCGTAAAGGACATTGGGTTTCCTATGCGATAAGTATGAGAACTCTAAAGGGTATCATTTACCCTTATCCTATTATGATAGACTTTCCTAATTCTAGCAACTGCCTCAGTGAGGACCAACTCTGACATATTTTTCTTGATCAGTTCCCTCCAGGTCTTGTAAGGCCTTCATTTTCTCCTCTTGTAGCCACTAAGGTTTATTATCTCACAGCATCGTACCGGAGCATCAGAGGGCATCCTGCATACATGCCCAAACCACCTAAGGCTTTTCTTTCTCAACTTGTCTGCAATACTAGCCACTTGTAGTCTATCTTTCACTACCCTATCTCTTATGGTAATGTCACACATCCACCTACGCATACACATTTCTGCTACCAACAACTGTCCCGTATGTCTACGTTTAATAAGCTAACACTCTGCCCCATATAACATGGTTGGCCGAATCACCATTTTATAGAACTTCCCTTTGAGTTTTACAGGGACCTTTTTATCACATAAAACACCGGATGCACTCCGCCATTTGATTCACCCAATTCTAATACGATGCAATATATCGTCATCGATATTACCATCTCTCTGAATGATGGATCTGAGGTATTTAAAACTCGATT